>JAOTRH010440826.1:0-68094 GCA_034768845.1 Heliamphora exappendiculata
TCCATAATAATGACTACACCACCGGTCATGATGGTTTTAATGAGAAACGGTTCGGACCAGTTTGGCTTGAACTTGCCTCTTGGGTCGAAGATGGGAGCTCTAATTTCCTTAAGAACCAATTCTCCTTCTGTGAGATCTCGGGTCTTAACCTTCCTATTGAACGCTCGAGCTATCCTCCTCTGGTATCCTTGTACATGAAACAGAGCTTGCAGTCTTCTTTCATTAAACAAGAGCAATTCTTCCATTCGATTCCTTTGCCATTCTGCTTCTGGAATACTAACCTCAGCCACTACTCTTAGTGAAGGGATTTCTACTTCAATGGGAAGCACGACTTCCATCCCATATACTAAAGAGTATGGCAATCCTTGTGTGAGTTGATTGTCTTTTGATCGACGTTCTGTACCCCCAAAGTGCAAATGGTAGATGTTCCTGCCAATCCTTGTGTGAGTTGATTGTCTTTTGCAGAATTTTCTTGATATTCTTGTTTGCTGCCTCGACGGCCCCATTGGTCTGCAGTCGATATGGTGAAGATTTGTGAGCTACTATCCGGTATTCCTCAAAAAGATCCATGACTTTCCCTTGAAAATGCGAGCCATTATCTGAGATGACCTCATGGGGAACTCCGTACCGGCAAATGATATTTTGATTGATGAACTTAGCAACATGAGAGGCTTTCAATACCGAGTAGGAGGCTTCTTCCACCCACTTAGTAAAATAGTCAATGGCCACTAAGATGAACTCATGCCCATTTGACGCCTTCGGTGTTACCATACTGATCACATCAGTGCCATATCGAGAAAAGCCATTGTGACGTTAGGTTATATAACTGAGATGGGAAAATGTGCATGAGATTTGCTTGAATATGACATTTATGGCATCTCCGCGCAAACTGTATGCAGTCGGTCTCCATTGTCATTCAAAAGTACCCTTGTCGCAAGATCTTTTTGGCTAATATGTTTCCACTCTTGTGTGGCCCACAGACTCCCGCGTATATCTCTTTCATCAACTCTTGACCTTCTTCATTGTTGACACATAGCTTATTGATGTCAGAATGCACTCGTTTGTATAGCCTTCCACCGTAAATGACAAACTATACAGATAATCGTCGTATTGCCCTTTCGTCCTTTTTGCTAGTAAACTTGGGGTATTCTCCTTTCTCTACGAAGTTCTGAATATCAAAATACCATGGAAGGTTGTCAGTGCTTTCCTCGATTGCGGCTGGCACCTCATATGCCGGCTTTCTCTTCTGTTCAATTATCAAAGGCCTCATTCGAACCTCGGATGGTATGTCAATCATGGATGGTAAGGTGGCCAGTGCGTCAGCGAACTTGTTCTGCAGTGTTAGCACGTGGGTAAATATCACTGATTCGAAACACGGTATCAGTTTCTCTAGCTCTTGATGATAGAGAATCAAGGTTAAGTCCCTGACCTTCCATTCTCCTCTTGCTTGTGAAACCACCAGTGCTCAATCTCCGATGACTTCCAGCTTCCTCACCCCTAATTCTAAGGCTACCTCCAATCCAGCTAGACATGCTTTATACTTAGCCTGATTGTTGGTCACTTCAAAATTGAGCTTCAGAGACAACGGAACATGTGATTCGTCAAGGGTGACAAGAAGGACTCCTATTCCATAGCCATATTGATTGGATGCGCCATCAAAATATAGAGTCCACTTTTCATCCCCAACTTTCATTAGCTGTTTATCAGGAAACTGAAACTCTATATCTTCACCTCCTTCAGCTGGTTGATCAGCCAGGAATTCTGCCATTGCCCTACCTTTGATTGACTTCCGGGTGACATATTGAAGATCAAACTCTGATAGCAATAGCAACCATCGAGCGAACCTTCCTGTCAGTGCTGGCTTTTCAAACAGGTACTTCAATGGGTCCATCCGGGAGGTGATATTCATTGTGAAAGACAACATATAATGCCTTAGTTTTTGGGATGCCCAAACCAAGGCACAACATGTCTTTTCCAGTGGTGTGTACTGTATTTCTGACCATGTCAACTTCTTGCTTAAGTAGTAAACAATCTTTTCGATTCTAGTTTTACCCTCTTGTGCCAACATACATCCCATGGTCGAGTCAGTCACTGAAAAATAAAGAATTAGTGGCCTATCAGGTTCGGGAGGAGATAGAACAGGTGAATTTTGCAAAAACTGTTGTACGGCATCAAAGGCGTCTTGGTATTTCTGATTCGACTCCTTTCTTTCACAAACGAAAGAGTAGCTCACAGGTAGTTGTTAGTTTTGCGATAAATCGGCTGATAAACTGTATTTTACCCAGAAAGCCCCTGACTTCTCGTTCAGTCCTTGGAGGAGGAATTTCTAAGATTGCCTTTATCTTTGAAGGATCCACTTCGATACCTCGTTGAGTGATCATAAATCCAAGCATTTTTTCGGCAGTAACTCCAAAGGCACACTTTTGTGGGTTGAGTCGCATCTTGTATTTCCGAATCCTTTCGAAGAACTTTCGTAGTGCTATGATGTGACCATCCCGATCTTTGGGTTTGACTATCATATCATCCACGTATACTTCGACCTCCTTATGTATCATGTCGTGCAGTAGAGTAGTGGCAGCTCTTTAATAGGTTGCCCCTACATTCTTTAAGCCAAACGGCATTACACGAAAATAATAAGTGCCCCAAGGCGTGGTGAAGGTCGTCTTTTCTCTGTCCTTGGGATCTATGAGAATCTGGTTGTACCCAGAGAAGCCGTCCATGAATGACAACAAGGCGTGCCCCGCCGTACTGCCTACTAAGACATCGATATGTGGTAATGGAAAATTGTCTTTCGGGCTAGCCTTGTTGAGATCCCAAAAATCCACGCAAACTCAGATACGTCCATCCTTCTTTAAGACTAACACAATGTTGGCTACCTATTTCGGATACTCAGTTACCATGAGGAATCCTTCATTAATTTGTTTGAAAATTTCTTCTTTGATCTTCAGAGCCCATTCTGGCCGGATCCGTCTTAATTTTTGTTTGATTGGTTTGGCATCAGGGTATAAAGGGATATGGTGCTGGAAAATGTCAGGATCAATTCCGAGCATATCCTCATAAAACCATGCAAATACATCCTTAAATTCTTTTAACAAAGTTTTTAATTGTTCTTGTTCAACTAAGGATAAAGAAGAACCAATTTGAACATTTTGCGGGTTATTCTCATTACCTAAATTTATTGACAAAGTTTCTTCAATTATAGGTTGGACACGCATTTCTTCTTTTCCTTTTATTAAAAATTTTATTTTTTCGGGAATATCCTCGTCGAATTCAAAATCGTCAAATAGCATATGAAATAAATTAAACAAAACAGAGTAATCGAAAATTTCGTTCATTTTATTAAAAGAAAAGGGAATTACAAATTCAACTACATAAACAGGGGGAGGTGCACAAACAGATGTGCCCTCAACCACAGACTCAGACTCAAACTTGGACTCAGAACAGACAATGTGTACATCAGAAGACTCAATGATCCAATTCTTCACTTCCTTTGCAGTTGCATCAACAATGAGCTTGGTGCAGTCGACTGGTGCGCTGAAGCCCATCATGAAGCAGCCCGAATCGACTATGTGCAGTTGTGCCATCTTTTCATTGAACAATGCTCCCATGCTGATTCCATCGAGCTTGTCGGCCCAATCTTCTTCTTGAATCTTCCCCTCCTTCCCTTCCCATTTCACTATTTCCTCTTCTGTGTCAGACAACTGATGGCCAAAAAAGATCTCCAGCCCTGGCAGCTTTTGGTTGGTTTCTTCGTCGATCCACGGCTCTGGAAAGCCGCAATACGGGAAATCTTTCCCTTCCTTGACAAAGTACCCATTGAGCGTCCCAGAATAATTGGCCTTCTGTCCCCTCTTAGGCCTTTCTAAATCTTCCTCCGTTGGCTCATACCCAAGGCCAAAACGGTGCAAATTTGGCAATACCTGAATGGGTTCTAAAATTTCTTGCTGCTTACGTCCTAATCCCATACCAGGGAAAAGGGCATTTTCCTCATTATTATTACAGCCCACAAGTTGATATACATTTCCTCCCCACTCATTAGCATTTGGATAGCCAGTGCTTCATCAAATTGGAAACCACTGAGCGATACATCTTCTTCACTATGCTGAACTTCCAACAAAGTTGAGCCCTCTTCTCCTCTTGGGGGATGAATGCTGTCTTCTCCGTGAATAGTTAGAACTGCCCCATTTCTTATCAGTTTTAGTTTCTGATGGAGAGTCGATGGTACAGCCTGGACACTTGGGTCATGCAACCAAGGTCTACCCAACAAGTTAAAAGATGCCGGTATATCTAGTACATGAAACTCGATCGAGTTTCCAAGGGCCCTACTGATATCGCAAATGACATTAGTCCCAGTACGTCCCTTCTTGTGTTGTCATAAGCCCAGACTCCTTGATTGCTCTGTATGAAATGCTCTGTTTTGAGTCCTAAACTGAGTGCTGTTTTGAGCAGACATACATTTAATGCAGACCCGTTATCGATAAGAGTCACAGGGATCCATTTCTCCAGGCACTTAAGAGTAATATGCAGTGGTTTGTTGTGATTTCTTCCTTCTGCTGGTAGATCTTTATCGAAAAAGGAAATAACTTTCGGTTCAACCACCGGCAGAATAAGTCTAATTAGTTGCTCTGGGGTGGCCTTTATCGGAAAGCTGGCTTTATTCAAAACCTTTAGCACAGCTTGTCTGTGTTTATGCGAGGCCATTAGTAGCCCCCAAATACTGATGTTAGCTTGTGTCTTCTTTAACTGCTTCAACACCGTATCATCTTCTTCTTCGTGTTCTTTTTCCTTCCCTTTTCCACTTGATTGCCCCTTTTCCAACTGGGCTTTCTTAAAATGTTGCCCGCTTTTGGTCAGATGTTCTATCCCCTCCTCGAGATCTCATAATCCCATTATTGTGTCGCTGGTCTGTCGCACTTCGTTTACAAGTGGAGGGCTTTCGAATGCCCACAAATTGCCTAAATCAGTGATTGCCATTCTTTCTCTTCTCTCCTCATCATCTTCGATGGCCCATGTATTATCAATTTCTTCCCATATGTCCTCTTCGATAAAGTCCACTTACTGTTCTCGAGTGGCCCAAAAATTGGTCCACTCTTCTTCGTCAGACTTCAGCACAACTCTTACTAGCCAATAGGATTGCATTTCATCCACATATACCTCCTCCTCAAAAAGATGGGGAAGGGTAATGCTATCGAGCACGTGACCAAACCTATATGGTCGGGCTGGTTAATCCAAAGGCCAATCATCTTTTTTGTTGCGTTCCTCTTCTTCCAGTTGGATAGTTGGGAATGCTATCTGATACCACACCCAAGCACCATCATTCTACTCCTCCATCCTATCTTGACTGCCTCTAACCACGATAAATGAGCATGCTATCTGATCCTCAATTCGTGTCTCGTTCAAACGAGGTGAACCTGCTGAACCCATCTTCTTCTGCCCAGCAACCCAACAACTCCCAACAGTCAGATAATGGCCAACAGCAACAAAGGCCAAGGAGGGTGTTCACTCTCCTCAACATTTCTTTGTCGACTGCCCTAAGTCGACTCGTTGAGAAAGTGCTTATCAAGCCATTGGACCCCATGCTTGTACCTAATTCCCTACTGTCGAGGTTTAATGCTTCTCAATACTACGCCTTCCACCAAGGTCACAGACACCTAACTGATAGGTGCTTAAGGCTCCGGCATGACATCCAGAATCTCATCAACAACAAGGTGGAATCAGAGGACTCGAGACGATATATATGTTCAGCATACCTGCCACGCCCTCATGTTTTAGTTGGTGGCAGCAGACTGGTTTTGGTTATTTGTGGGGAGGGTCCTCTTGGGTTTTTGGCTTGATTCGGCTTTCTCAATATCCCCAGACTGAATGGCATCTTCAATTTGTCCCTCAGCGTCAAACAGCTATTCAAAGGTAGAAAGCGGCTGAGTGATAAGATACCGCTTCAGTGGAGACTGCAGATTCTTCACTACTATCCTCACTTGCTCTTTTTCAAAGGGTCAGTTTGTCATCTTGGTAGCCTTACCCCTCAATCGGGTTAGGAAATCAACAAAAGACTCCCGATTCTCCTGTCGAGTTGTTTCGAGCTCTCGGGTAGTTACGTCCAGTTGGACATTGTAACTATACTGACTGACAAATGCCGTAGCTATGTCCTCTTAAGTTATGGTCTTTGCTACATCGAGGGAGAGGAACCATTTCTAGGCTACCCCAGAAAGATATCGGTGAAAGAGCTGGGCCTTCAACTAGTCATCAATTCCCATTGGTGACAGGGTACCAACATATATACGAAGATGAATTCAGGGATCTCCGGTTCTGTCGAACTTCTCCATATTCGGCATTTTGAACTTTTCCAGTAGCTTAGCGTCTGGGAACAAACATAGTCCTCCCACATCTAGCATGTACTCTTCGATCCCTTTGACCTTTCTAAGGACTTTCTCCATCCGGTCAATTTTCTCAACCAATGTAGACTCTCTAGACTGAGCAGTGTTTTCTTTCTCAACTATCACCTGTAGTGGAACAACTTGCAGTCCATCAGGGACCTGATTGTCATCCCAAAAGTCTTCCCCGTTACCATTCGAGTCATCATACTGTTCATTCAGTACTGGCAAACGGGCCTAAATTTCCTGGATCTGCGCCTGACATTGCACTTGAGCCTAGGTCTGCTGCTCTATGGCTCTCTATATATCAGTGATTGCCCTCATCAAGGCTGCCAGATTCACCTCATTCTCTATCATCTCAACTGACTGTTTGGGTACCCTACAAAGTTTTTCCATCACTGATCTTGCCCAGACATGCGTCGACTGTGCTCTTCTCGGCTCAATGATCTATACTCGAAGAAAACTTGAATCCCAAAGCAGAATAACAAGTATTAAACATTTCCTGGTCAAGAACTTCGATGACAGATAGAAAATATCCCAAATACCCAAAATAGAAAATCATACTGGCAGCGTAACAATTGAACAGGCTTAACTAAACTCGGGTGAAGAAATGGACAGCACTCCAACAAGAAAAGAGAACTAGGCTGAGAGGACTGGTTTAACCTAGAATTCTAAGAATAACGACAAGAAACCAGCTCACGTGGGTATAATAAGGATCTGAAGGAAACAAGCCTAAACAAAGGCAGGGGTATGGAACTAACAACCCGGGAAGAATCCAAAAGGGAGGAAACTACTTTGAAGGCTTCAAAACAAAACACGGGCACGTCCCCGAGAAGAAAACTATGGCGTGAAAACCAAACATGGTGAAGAACAAAAGTCGGGTAAGAACCCAAAGGAAAAGCTAACCTAAACAAAGGATGAGAGAAAACCTGGGTTGAACCCGGAAGAGGAACTAGCTTAAGCCTGAACAAACAATTCTAGCAATATGCAATCAAATCATACAATGAAGAAAACACATAATCCTACTAGAGTTAGCAGCACCTAATGGAGAGTTCTAAGTTCACTATATACGAAAGGCCAATTTTGGTCAATCGAACGGGGTACCTTCTAAATAGAGCCGGGTATATACCTCTCATGTCTAGAGTGGTGCAGGACATGGTCAAACAGTACGCCCGAACTCTTTTACTGCACCTATGATAGCGTACAGTCAGTAAGATTATCCTTCTTCCCAACAAGCCCCGAAATGAATAAACTTTCAAGGTATCGGGTCTACCAGGAAGGGGGTTGAGAACAATGCATATGCATGCAAAAATACAAATGAGAAATACATATTAAGAACCAATGCTGTTTTCAAGTCCAGCCCTCTTATTTGATTTTGGAAACAAGTCCCCAGCAGAGTTGGCAGAAAATACTGTGGCATTGGGATTTTGGGTGTGACGCCCCGAAATTCGGAGACATCTAGAGTGACAAATAGCTAATAATGGTGCAAAAAATTAATAAGCGATTAATACCCATCAATGCAAAAAAATAAGAATACCATAAGATTAAGGTTACAGACCCAAAATAAAGTGTATTTAGCAAAAAATATTAAAGAAGGCAACAGCAAGTCTGATCAGCTCAAAAAAAAATCAGATGCAACAGGCTGGTAAAGTTTCGGCTCATGGGAGGCACGGTTCCACCTCCTCTGGCACCGGGTAATTGGCAGAAACTTCTGCGTCCTCAAAACCGGGCATAGAATGCTGTGAGCTAAAACCCAGAAGGAACAACATAATTATACAAGAATTTCTCCCAGTACAGGTCAACACATGTCATGCCCCATAACCCGGGGTCACGTAAAAATCCACTAAACACCATTTTTTTATGAAAAATACAAGTTTTCATATCTTCAAAATCGCCTGTTGAAACCAAAAGGATACCCAACAAAAGATAGCTCTCATAAACAAAGGCATACGGTTCCAACATGCATACAATATATCGCCTTATGGCGTACAAAATCTGCCTTCATGAATAGGTATACCAAAAAGGAAAACTATAAAAGTCTTCCAACATCCGTCAACATGGGCATCACAAATCTACTCGAGATAATCCACCATATCAACACCTGAAAATATTTTTACAGAAAAACCTGCCCGTGAGCCGAAACCCAATAGAAACAAACCATAAAACAGTAAAGTAGGCAGAATATATACAATCATATAAGTGGGAGCTAAACTCAACCACAAGCCCAAAACGGTTTTATTTCATAAAATTCATGTTTTCATCCTTCAAACCAAGTGTTGCAAATAATGAAAAAGATCAACCACAGTTAAAGAAAAACAGTAATCAAAAACATTATTCCCTCACGGAATGTACCATCGCAGAAAAGATGAATAAGATCCTATGTACCGACTCTGTCACACAGACAAAGGTAACAACTATAGACTCCTGCCCATTACCTAGTCTTGAATCATTTAAGACCTGCTAGGTAATGACAAGTTCTATACGGAGCATCACGACAAAAATGCTAACTTTACGGGTCCGACAACTCGAGGGATTAGAGCACCCAAACCAACCTTCTTTACGGGAACTATCCCGAAGGTTACAAAGATACCTACACTGCGCACGTTTTTGAACTTTCACCGAGGATAACTCGTGCCAAATACACGTCATCCTGGTACATCTAGATAATCTTCTAAAAATCAAACTGTAGCTCAACTACGAAAATATTTTACAAATATACATTATACATGTATATACAGATCCATCCATCAACATGGAGATCAACAAAACCTTTCCAAAATATTTTCCAAAAAAATAGTTATATAACACATGTATAAACAAGAGATCCAATCCATGAACCATGGAGATCAAACAAAACATTTTCAAAAGGTTTTTCTCCGTTTCCAACAAAACGTTCAAAAACTTGAAACTCAACCCCAAGGGTTAGCCCCAAACCTCCAAAACATAAAAATGTTGAGATTTTATCAAAAACCGCCATTCTCCACCGTTTCAAGAAAATCCTTTGAAAGCCAGACATCCACGTGTCATATACAGTCATAAACCAAGAAAAGCGATAAAACATGCTTTTACCCGACAAAATCAAGCTTTAAACACAAATATGACATTTCATGCATTTCTACTCGGTGAAAACACATATAATTGTATAAAACACCCTATTAGAATCCTACCTCTGAGAGCTAAAAGTTCGACGTCTTGAAACTGAACTTCGTCAGAACGAGAATCCGTCCGGATGGATACGAAGCCTACGTTCCCGATAGCAAGGATCCGCAAAGAAACCAACAAAAAACTAAGCCACGGGCCCTCAAAAGCTAGAGATAAAGTAGAGAAAAAGGTAGAGAGAAGAGATAAGCTTGAAACATATATTTTTGGCACAAAAATCAAGGTTGCCAGGCTTTATAGATTTTTGCGCCCAAGCACCACCGCTCGAGCGCCCAAGAACCGCTCGAGTGGACCCTTGCCAACATAGGTCCCTGGCACCCCACCGCTCGAGCGCCCAACAATCGCTCAAGCAGTCATCTCACGGATAACCCCTCTGCCACTACCCCGCTCGAGTGGATACCCACCGCTCGAGCGGTCATCCCTGGGTTGGAAACCTAAGAAAGGAATTAAGCCAAACCTCCCGCATGCATAACACGTATTCCTAAACATGATGTTCTAAACAACACAAAAGCATCAACCGAACATCAAAGCATGCTTATAACGAAAAGAAAGCATCATATACATAAACATGTCAAAAGGAAAAGGAGCCGTGTCTCACAACTCTCCCCCTTAAAGAATTTTGCCTCTGAAATTCACTACAAGGTCACGAGTTGAACAACTCCAGGTATCTCGCACGAACCCGAAACGCAAGCTCCCAAGTCGCTTCTTCAACCCCGTGATGAAGCCACTGAACTTTGACATAAGCAATCGTTCTCCCCCGCAACACCTGTTCTTTCGTATCCCGAATCTTCACGGGACGCTCCTCATACATCACATCCTCATCAACTCGTAATTCAGCCAAATCTAGCACATGAGACGGATCTGGCTCGTACCTCCGAAGCATAAAAACATGAAAGACGTTGTACACTGATGCTAACTGAGGTGGCAAAGCCAGACAATATGCTACCGCCACAATCCTTTCCAATATCTCGAACGGTCCAATAAAACGTAGTGATAGCTTCTCGCTACGACTAAATCTCATCAACCCTCTACGTGGTGAGACTTTTAGAAACACATGGTCTCCCATGGCAAACTCTAACGATCTCCTCCTCCGATTAGCATAACTCTTCTGACGGCTCTGTGCTGTCACCAGTCGGTGACGAATCACTGTAATCAACTCTGTCATTTCTCGCACCATGTCGGGTCCCAAAACAGCGGTCTCTCCCACCTCTGTCCAATAAATAGGCGATCTACACGGTCTACCACACAGAGCCTCATATGGTGCCATCCCAATACTGGACTGATAGATGTTGTTGTATGCAAACTCTGCCAAAGATAGATGGTCCTCCCAAGAACCCCAAAAATCAAGCACACAGGATCACAGCATGTCCTCCAAAATCTAAATGGTCCTCTCCGACTGACCGTCGGTATGAGGATGAAAAGTTGTACTAAAAGTCAAGCTCATCCCCAAAGCCACCTGAAGACGCTGCCAAAAGCGCGATGTAAAGCGCAGATCTCGATCAGAAACAATAGCCACCGGTACTTCGTGTAATCGGACTATCTCTTGAATGTACAATTTGCTCAATCTATCCACTGAGTCTCTCACTCGAATGGGAAGAAAATGTGCTCACTTTGTCAGCCTATCCACTACAACCCAAACAGCATCAAGTCCACTCGGCGAGCACGGAAGTCCTGACACAAAATCCATAGTGACGTTCTCCCACTTCCACTCAGATACAGGCAATGGCTGCAACAATCCTACAGGTATCTAATGTTCCATCTTCACTTGCTGACAAGTAAAGTTATGAGAAACGAATTGGATCACATCTCTCTTCATTCCTGTCCACCAAAATTGATGGCGTAGATCATGGTACATCTTCGTGCCTCCCGGATGCACTGCAAGACATGAGTGATGAAACTCATGTAGCACCTCAGCATGGCATGATTTCGGCACAAACAATCTCCCTAACAGCCTCAGACTCTGATCTGAACTCATCACCCATCCTACTGTATCTGTCCCACTGGCAATGCGGTCCCGTATCATCTGAGCCTCCTGATCGGTCCTTTGGGCCTCCAACACACGTGCAACTAAAGCAGGCTATGAAGCAACTTAAGTAAGGTCGCACCTGCCGCTGTTTCCCCTAAACACATATCAAACTCCCCAATGGCCCCAAGCATGTCCCACTCTCGCATGGCCACTGAAGCTAATGAGCTGTGAGATCTCCTATTGAGGGCATCAGCTACGATGTTTGCCTTACCCGGATGGTACTGCAAATTGAAGTCGTAGTCTTTCAACAGCTCCATCCATCGTCGTCGACGAAGATTCAAGTCCTTCTGTGAAAACAAGTACTTTAGGCTCTTGTGATCAGAGAATACCTCGAAACGCTCACCATAGAGATAGTGACGTCATGTCTTCAAGGCAAAGACCACGGCTACCAACTCCAAATCGTGTGTCGGGTAGTTCCTCTCATGTGTCTTCAACTATCAGGATCCATAGGCTACAACCTTGCCCTCCTGCATTAGAACGCAACCTAAACCCTCATGTGAAGCGTCGCACTACACGATATAACCCAAACCTCACTCAGGGATAATCAGAACTGGTGCACTAGTCAATCTCCTCTTCAGCTCCTGAAAAGCTGACTCACCGGGTTCGCTCCACACAAACGAAACTCCCTTCCTCGTCAAATGCGTCATCAGTGCTTCAAGCCTAGAGAAGTCCTATACAAACCGCCGATAATAACCTGCCAGACCTAGAAAACTGCAGATCTCAAAAATGTTCTTCGGTCGCTGCCAATCTGTCATTGCATTAGTCTTCGTTGAGTCCATTGATACCCCATCCTTTGACACTACGTGCCCAAAGAATCTCACCTCTGTCATCCAAAACTCACACTTCTCGAACTTCGCATACAAGTGATGTTCTCTCAGAAGCTATAGGACAACATGTAGATGCTCCTCATGCATCTCCCTCGTGGGTGAATAGACAAGAATGTCATCCACGAACACAACCACGAAACTGTCTAAGGGTGGAAAATACGGTTCATCAGACCCATAAATGTAGCAGGCACATTCGTCAAACCGAACGGCATCACCAAAAATTCGTAATGACCGTAACAAGTCCGAAAAGCGATCTTCACTATGTTCTCATCCCTAATCCTCAGCTGATGATACCCTGACCTCAAGTCTATCTTTGAAAAGCTACGGGGCCCCCTCAACTAATCAAATAAGTCATCAATCCTCGGCATCAGATATTTATTCTTCACCGTCACCTGGTTTAACTTCCTGTAGTCTATACACAACCGTAACGAACCATCTTTCTTCTTTGCAAAGAGTGTAGGAGCTCTCGACGGTGACGTACTCGGCCGTACAAAACCCTTATCTAGCAACTCCTGCAACTGCACCTTGAGTTCTCTCAACTCAATCGGTGCAAAATGGTACGATGGCATAGAGATAGGAGTAGCTCCCGAAACAAGATCAATGGAGAACTCCACATCTCGGCTCGGTGGCAACTCAAACAAATCATCCGGAAGGACATCCGGGTACTCGCACACCACATGGGGTAACACCCCCCGAACCCCAACCGGCTCATCTAACCTGAGTGCTAGAAAAGTGAAAACCCAAATCTCCTCGAACCCGAGTGGCACAAGGCATAGACATCAAGCCCTCATCCCGATCACCCACAAAGTAGAAGCAGTCACCCTCTGGTGTACAGATCAAAACTCTCCGTCACTCACAATCTATAAAGGCATGGTAGGTAGTCAGCCTGTCCATCCCTAGGATGACATCAAACGTGGTCATATCTAGAATAGAAAAATCAAACTCTAAACAACGTCCGGCGACTTCCAACAGGCAAGATCTACAGACAAGGCTCCACGTCACACTCCCACTAACTGGGGTCTCCACACTCATAGTAACACCCAACCAGACCATTTCCAGCCCCAATGCAGATGCAAAGGTAGATGAGATAAAAGAATGTGATTCTCCTGTGTCGATAAGAAAACTGGCCCATGATCTAAAGACTAGAAGAGTACCTCTGATCATGGCTGGTTAACAACAGCATCAAACACCACTGGTGCTTTGGAAGCACTACGATCAGCAAGAACATAATCCCTGGCCTGCGGCAGTCTGGTCTGTCCACCATAACTTTGAGTCGATGGCTGTCTCACCAACTGAGCTGAAGTGCCTCTCTCCGCAAACCTCAACATCAGAGCCTTAGGCTGCTGCGAAGCCTGTCGCCTCTACACTGATGAAGCTACTGACGCTCCCATCGCGCCTTGGGCGTTTCCCTCTATGGGACACTATTTGCGAAAGTGCCAGAACTGGCCACACCCAAAACAGATAGGTGGATCTCTCGCCTGTGACTGAATGGGTACTGAACTCTGAGCTTAGCCCTTTTGAGGGCACTCAACTGAACGATGTCCCAGCAGTCCACAGCGATAACAAATCATTCCCCTCTGCTCTGGCCTTCCTGTTGAGGCCACTGAAAGTGTGGGTGTAGATGACTGCGGCTGATATGATCCAGCAAAACAAGAACTAGGTCCAGACGGCCTCTAGCGCTTGTTCCTACACCCCTGAGACTGTGTATCCCCATCGCCCAGCTGGTTCTTACTCTCTCTAATCCTGCGGTTATCTGCCAACGAATTCTCTACCCGGATAGCAGCTTCCACCAGCTTGATGTACACCTCCACATCCAAAGTTGCAACCCAATCCTTGATAGCAGGTTGAAGTCCCCTATCAAACCTTCGAGTATGCAATTCCTCTGTCGACACCATCTCTGGTGCAAATCATGACAGATTCGCGAACTTGGCCTCGTACTGTACCACAGACAAATTCCCTTGAACAAAGGTGAGGAACTCCTCTCGGTAAGTATCCTTCGAAGATCTCGAGAAATACTTCTCCAAGAAGACTCTCGTAAAAGTAGCCCACGTATCATCCACAGTGGTCTTGGCAAACTTCCACCACTCTCCTGCATCTTCCCGCAGTTGGAATGCTGCCAACTTTACACGCAACGCATCCTCCTCGCTATCCAGAGTTTCAAAGATCGACGTGGTCACTTCCATCCACTCAATAGCCACCTTGGGGCACAGAAAAGGTCGGAGGATCCAACTGCCGAAACTCCCGCATGGCCACAGAAGCCCTCAGCTCAAGAACCCGCACACTAGCCCTGGTTGCTTCTGCCAAAGCTCTCATGGTGGTCAACATCTCTTGGACGACATCAGTGCCGCCAAAATTAGTACCACCCACTTGTTCCTGTGGGGCAGGAACATTTCCTTCCTCCGGAACCTGAGCATAGGCATGTCCTCGGCCACGACCCCGTCCCTGCACTCCCCGCGTGGACATAATTCTATAGGAAATAATATAACATTATAAGCTTTCCTACTACATGCTACTACGTAACATAAATACATAATCATGCTATCACATAGCCACATAAGATTATGTGAACACGTCTCACATACCGAGGAGAACTAACAAGACAGACTTGTCAATTTGAATAACGTTTTTAGATTCCTTGCTAGAATACACGTCGGCCAAATGAGCTTCTAACTTCGCTTCTAAACATGTTAAACCAAATGCCCGAAGGCACGACTCACCAATCCGGAGATTCAACCTCTATATCCACATATACCCAATTATTATGCTCAAAAAGCTATTAACATTCTATAAATCAATGTTTAAACACATGCAAGCAAACACACACAATCAACCTCACCAGGTGATAAACTATTTTTTTCCACGGCTCTTAGGTATTCGAACCTAGAGTTCTGAAACCAAGTTGTCATACCCCATAACCCGAGGTCACGTGAAAATCTACCAAACACCAGTTTTTATAAAAAATACAAGTTTTCATATATTCAAAACTGCCTGTTGAAACCAAAAGGATACCCAACAAAAGATAGCTCTCATAAACAAAGGCATACGGTTCCAATATGCATACAATATATCGTCTTTTGGCGTACAAAATCTGCCTTAAGGAATAGGCATACCAAGAAGAAAAACTATAAAAGTCTTCCAAAATTCGTCAACACGGGCATCACAAATCTACTCGAGATCATCCACCATATCAACACCTGAAAATATTTTTACAGAAAAACCCACCCGTGAGCCGAAGCCCAATAGAAACAGACCATAAAACAGTAAATCAGGCAGAATATAAACAATCATATAAGTCGGAGCTAAACTCAACTACAAGCCCAAAACGGTTTTCTAAAAATCCCAAGTTTTCCATCAGACTACACAAGTCTCTCAAAACGGTTTTATTTCATAAAACCCATGTTTTCATCCTTCCAACCAGGTGTTGCAAATAATGCAAAAAGATCAACCGTAGTTAAGAAAAAATAGTAATAAAAAACATTGTTCTCTCGCAGAATGTACCATCGCGGAAAATATGAATAAGATTTTTTGTACCGACTCTGTCACACAAACAAAAGTAACAACTATAGACTCCTATCCATTACCTAGTCCTGAATCATTTAAGACCTGCTAGGTAATGACAAATTCTATACGGAGCACCACGACGAAAATGCTAACTTTACGGGCTTGACAACCCGAGGGATAAGAGCACCCAAACCAACCTTCTTTACAGGAATTACCCTGAAGGATACAAAGGTACCTACACTGTGCATGTTTCTGGACTTTCACCGAGGGCAACTCGTGCCAAATACACGTCATCCCAGTACATCTAGATAATCTTCTAAAATTGAACTGTATCTCAACTACAAAAATATTTTAAAAATATACATTATACATGTATATACAGATCCATCCATCAACATGGAATCAACAAAACCTTTCCAAAATATTTTCCAAAAAAATAGTTATACAACACATATATAACCAAGAGATCCAATCTATGAACCATGGAGATCAAACAAAACATTTTCAAAATGTTTTTCTCCATTTCCAACAAAACGTTTAAAAACATGACATTCAACCCCAAAGGTTAGCTCCAAATCTCCAAAACATAAAAATGTTGAGATTTTATCAATAACCACCATTCTCCACCGTTTTCAAGAAAATCCTTTGAAAACCATACATCCACATGTCATATACAGTCATAAACCAAGAAAAGCGATAAAACATGCTTTTACCCGACGAAATCAAGGTTTAAACACAAATATAACATTTCATGCATTTCTACCTGGTGAAAACACATATAATTGTATAAAACACCCTTATACAGCAGTAAGGTCTAGAATCCTACCTCGGAGAGCTAAAAGCTCGACGTCTCAAAATTAAACTTCGTCAGGATGAGAATTCGTCCGGATGGATACGAAGCCCACGTCCCCGATAGCAAGGATCTGCAAAGAAACCAACAAAAAACTAAGCCCCGGGCCCTCAAAAGCTAGAGAGAAGGTAGAGAAATGGTAGAGAGAAAAGAGATAAGCTTGAAAAAGATATTTTTGGCCCAAAAACCAAGGCTGCCAGGCTTTATAGATTTTCGCGCCTATGCACCACCGCTCGAGCGCCCAAGAACTACTCGAGCGGACCCTTGCCGACATAGGTCCCTGGCACCCCACCGCTCAAGCGCCCAACAACCGCTCGAGCGGTCATCTCATAGATAACCCCTCAACCACTACCCCGCTCTAGCGAACACCAACCGCTCAAGCAGTTATCCCTGGGTTGGAAACCTAAGAAATGAATTAAGCCAAACCTCCCGCATGCATAACACGTATTCCTAAACATGCTGTTCTAAACAACACAAAAGCATCAACCGAACATCAAAGCATTCTTATAACGAAAAGAAAAGCGCCATATACATAAACATGTCAAAAGGAAAAGGAGCCGGGTCCCACAACACATAGTAGATAAGATGACAGGAAGAGTGTGACAGTGAGCTATGATGAGAATGATGCAACCAATTAAATTTTCTAATCCAATTTAGACTTAAGTTATTCTAGGTTCTCCCAACCGGGGTGAACCATCCTAAACCCCATGATCGCTATCATGCTGACCAAGTCTATTGACCGACAGAGATCGTTCCTTCAGCCGTGGGGTGACTACGTAACGGACCAAGTGTCCAGCCGGGTCATCACTGATGGCAAGGTGTCAGCGACGGTCTGGCCCTCGGATCTCAGGCCAAGGTCCAGTACAGGATCGCAAAATCTAACTCCGATTATTACGCCACCCGAACCGCCTTTACCAAAATACAAATATCACAACAATGTGCATTTAGCACTTAGGGCAAAAACCTCCCAAAACAAATCAAGGCATATAGCCAATATCACAATATTTTCCAGTATTCAAATTTTCAAGAATTTCAATTCCATCAATCGCAGTACCAACCCTAAGATTCAATTTTCATTCTTTTCTTAAAATAAAATGGTGAACCCTGTAAAATCCATCCCAATGATGATGCAGTATAATGTGCATAAAGTTATGATTTTTCAAATTACATAGGAATTCATGCATGAATAAGATTAAATAGCATGTAAGATAAAAGTACACCAATTAAGTTAAAATCACCTCAAAATACTTTTGCTAAAACATAATGTGCATGGATCAATGATTTAACCAAATTACATGAAAGTAATTTAACAACTAAAATCATGTAAGTACGTCAAGACAATATCACACATTTTAATTATTTAATCATGCATATCACAACATAGGGAACCCAAAATAATATCATTAACACTTAATCACTTTTAACCACAGTCAGGGTTTTTAGATTTTAGTTACTGGTGTTAGGGTTTTTAAACTACTTAGACTCGGAATTAAAACCTGAGATTTTGTAGAAACCTTATCTTGGATGTTCTGAACACTTTTTATGTTTTACACTTTTTCAAATTTTTTCTCTAAGGTCTCGGTTTTAACCAAACAAGTTTCTATGACAGTGCAAAGAAAAATTTTCAGAACAGTGGCGTGAATACTTAGTGACTTCAAAAATAGGATTGAGGACATAGACTCAAAATTTCATTTTAAACATTTTTATGGAGTTAAATCTATGAGTTTAGAAGCTCTGTAAGTTGACCTTGAATTTTGTTCATTTTTCTTGAATTTATTATGAATATTCTACCAAACAGTGTTAAGATTCGACACACTTTAGGAGAATCGTTTTCATTTTCTCTATACACAGGCAAACAGGTAGATTACAGTGGGGTTAGAAAGATAAGACGTTTATCTATCCAAACACATAAAAAATCACACCGAAAGCTTGTTTTTACAGTAAATTGCATGGATTCAAAGTGGTCTGTTCAGACAATCATTTTAACCCGTTTAACGTCTCTATTTTTAGAAAAATAAGGGAAAGGATTTGGATCTCAAGAAAATTTGTGCATGCAAATAATATATACAAGAAACTACAGTAAAAATTTCAGAAACTTTTGATGAATTTAAATCACTCAAAAAAAATAACAAAAATCGAATTTTTGATAAAAATCCTCTCTGGACAGATTTGAGTATGAAGAGAAATGGTGCTTTTTGAGCTCCTAGGCCTAAGACCCTTGCATGGATGACTATATCCCTCATATATATGACTTATATACGATACATATACCATTTTCATGGATAAAAAACAAAAGAAAATGGTAGATGTTTGAAGAGAAAGAATAAAAGTAGAAAATAAGTTCAAAATCACATCTCATAGTGTTGAGCATGGTTCTTGAACCTAGAGATGTTTAGGAGCTAAGAAGGACTTAGTATATGCTAAATAAATGTATAAGAACATTGTTCCTACCTTGATTTAGAGCATGAAGAAGATGGATGATGAAGAGCTTTGAAGAGAAACACCCAAGAACACAATGAACACCAAGAACTTCTAACTTAGTTTCTTCCTTTCTCTCTCTAACTCACTCTAGGCTAATACTTAGAATTTTGGAGACAAAATTTTGGTTTGGGAGAGGTGTGGCCGAACCATGGGATGGGGGTTGTGGTCTTTTAAAACAAAATTGTAGCTTAAAGAGGCTAATTATGGGTTTGTAAGGCCAATAGAAGGCTATATCCACTAGAAATACATGTATGTAAAGAAAAAGCAAGAAAAAATGGGATGGAGTGTAAGGATAGATAAAGTGGCCGGCCATGGATATGATTTGGCTCCAATTTTTAAATTTTGTAGTATTATATAGCTTTATTGTATATTTAATGCTATATATATACTACATTGTTCAAGAATTAAATTTAAAAATTAACTTAATGTGTATTTTTAGCTATGAATATTAAGAATTTGAATTAATATAATAATATTAGGTGTTGTACTTAATTTTTACATCTTAATTTAATTATAGCATTATTTAGTTATGGCGGTTGGACTAAATTTTAATTTTTGTACAATTTTGTAACTTTGTGTATATTTTTTTTAATTACTTTTATACTAGTTTTAATTTAATTTGATGAATTTAGATTTTAAAGACTCAATTCATGATTTAATGTTATTTTATCATTATTTAATTATTTATGTATTGTATTAAGTCCTCTTATCTCAATATGCAAGTTGATTTCAAGTTAAATTATTATATTGAGTTGTTACTTTTGATTATAATATTAGTTGTTGAGATTTTTATATACACCTATACATATATATATATATATGTTAAGTTACTATTATTATTATATTGGTGTGTGTGTAGAGATAGGTAGCTATACACCTGTATACATGTATTTATGTAATAAACTACTTTTGATCTCTTTGATTACTATTATATCTACTAAAATTATTATTATTATTATTACTTTTTTTTACTTTGATTATTTTATACAAAAAAGTTATCTTTACTTTTGATTATTTTATTAGTGAGTGTGGTCGTAGAGATTCCCTTATATATGTATATATACACACTTGTTGGAGATTATGATTATTTGTTTGTTTAATATTATTTCATCTACTATTATTATAACTTTTAATTCTCTTATTGTTATTGTTTTCATTATTTATCTATTTGGTTATTGGCTTATCTATGATTATTATTACTTTATGGTTATCGCTATTCTACGAATATTATTATTATTACTATTATTTTTATTATTATATTATTATTTATTTATTTATTTTCTACGTTACTTGAATAATTCTCTAGGTTAGGAGGTCGTTGGCGATTTTTTTTTTGTTTTGAGTTTTAGTTCTAGATTTATCGTGCTAGGATTTTTGATCACATGGTGTCTCAACTTAATTCGATTATTTACCGTCACTAATATTGTTCAAAAAAAAATGGGTCCTTACATTGGGGGTTTTCGAAAATGTTCAAACATAAGAGAATTAAAAATATTTGAAAAATATTTTTAACACCTTGAAAACTAAATTTTGAAAACCTCATTTTTATTGAAAATGGAGTCGCCACTTAGTTTTTGAGAAAAATTAAGAAAAATAAAAATGGCTTACTGAACTTTAAAATGTTAACCAGAGAGAGAGGGTTCGGGGGCTAAGGTACGAATCGAAAAAGGTGTTAGGCACCCCGTTTGTCCAACCACAAGGTTAGCCTCTACTAATCATCATTGGTTCTTTAATAGAATTTTTCAAATGCATGTAAATAAAAAAAATAGAAGTAAAGAGAGAACATCCAAAATTAAATATGAAAAATACATAACATAGATATATGACACCCCAAATTAATACAAATAAATGGATGAATTCGTAAGTCTAATGGCATGCAATTTCTAACTAAATAATATATGGAGCGCACCCGCATGCAATTTTACAAAAATAACCTAAACTATCATAGAATGCATAAAATAATAAAAACATGTTAGAAATTGCCAAAACTACCTAAATATGAATTGTTGCAAAATAAATTAAACTACTTTAGACACAAAATATTTTCAAGAAAGTAACCAAAATATGCATGTTATCAAAATAAATTAGATTGACATTAACATGAAAAAGAAATACTAAATACAAAATAAAAAGAGGTATATAAAAGAGAAAATTCTATATTGAAAGAAAGTTTTCTTGACAAAGAAATATAAAATAAGGGTTTTATAAAGAAAAAAAACTTTACAAAAGAAGAAAATTATGGTAAAATAAAAAAGATTAGAAAATGTTATTAAACTATTAAAAAAGAAAACCTTACTATTTACATTTTATACTTTAATAGAAACAAAATAAAAGAAAAGAAAATTACTACAATAAAAGAAAATTTATACTAACATTTAAAGATAAACTTAAAAGATTTTTGTGGTTCTTTAGGTTTAATACTATGAAAGCAAATAATGTAAGCATTAAATAAAAAAAGAAAGATACCAAAAGAAAAGGAAGGCAAAGCTAATAATAGGATAAGAAAAGAAAATATAAGAAAGTTAGAGCTAGTAATTAAAAGAAAGAAAAGAAACTTTATAAGAAAAGAAGAGGAATACTAATATTAGAAATGTTAAATTGAACATTTTAAACTAAAAATTAAACAAAAGAAATACTAGTAATGAAAATAACATTAAGCTAATCCTTACAAAAAAAGGACATGAATATTACAAGAAAAGAAAAAAAATGAAAATAAATGCTAGTAAAAAAAATTAAACTAATGCTAAAAAGATAAAAAAAATTAAATACAACTATTTAACTCAAATATGAAATGTAGTATTGATTACTATATTCACATAAATGTAAGTGCACTATTAGCAATTAACAATATTAATTGGTTGTAATTGTCAAAACATATTAGCACTATTTAATGAATTAATGAAAGAAAGAAAAATAATAAATGTGTTAAGTGTAAATGTGAGAAAATTAACCATGAACAAATTATATAAGGCAACTTGGACAAATTACATAAGGCAACCTAAACAATAAGCGAGGTTAATTACGTAAACAAAAGAAGCATGCAAATTGAAATTGAAAATTAACCCGATCACTCCAAAAGAGAGAGAATGGAGTTAAAAGGATCGGGGATCCAAACGAGGTACCTAGATTGTCGGGGAATCCTCAAACTGAGAATGTGCCTCAATGGTCCAATTCTCGGGTGGTGATCCAAGCTAGGGTTGCAATGCAAACGTCGGAGGCTCGGATCTCGGTATTTCGGTAGGACTTCGGCATCGGGGCTCGAAATTGCTTGGCAACTCAGCAGAGCTTCTCTCACTAACCCTGCCACTCAAATTATGTCCTTGAAAACGTACCATAGGTACAGTATTTATAGAGTTCATCAACCAATGAGATGCTGCCACGTTTTGGAACACGTCAGGCCATTTGGAATTGGCAGTCGCCATGTTGACAGAAGGTTACAAAGGGTTCTATTGGCGGTCACCATAATGCAAGTTGGTGGTCGCCAGATTTAAGGCGGCGGTCGCCACTTTTGGCTAAGGTTTCCAAGAGGTTATATTGGCGGTCGCCACAATGAACATGGCAGTCACCTTACTTAGACAGTAAGTTTTGATGGTTCGACAAATTTTCTTTGGTTTGGATGTTTTGGGTTCAAATACCGAGCTTGGATCACTTCTTGAGGATCGAACTGAAGCACTATTTCACCTATTTTCATCATCGGATCCACCTAAGATTAGGCGGGGTCAAATTGGGGTGTCTACATGTAGCGCCCCTGTCCTGTTTTAATATAATTCTAATATATTTTTGGAAACAAACCCAAAGCGAAAGCCTTCTCTTCGGAAACCATACCTTTAAACAACCCATTTAGGTCCAGAGCTCCTTTAAGAACAACTTATTTTTAATCATACATCAGCAAAGTACATCCAGCAAGCCCCGCTCGAGCGGCCAAACACCCGAGTCCTCCTTTCTCAAAACTGTAAAAATTCTTCTAAGACCGAGAATAACAACCATTATATAATAAACGGCCTCACATGCATACACATCATGAATAAATGGCTCCAAGGCCATACAACAAGGGTATTCTAACCCCTAATTACAATATTCCGAATATCCAAGAACAGAAATTACACCTTTTACAATTCCATTTCTCAAAATAATTATCTAAAAGAAATATAACTCTACTCATAACGTCAAGGGTCCGACAGTCATCACCTCAGTCCGAAGTTTTCTTCCCGCTACCACCTGAAATGTTGTTAAACAATATGAGCCGAAACTCATAGGAACAAGACTAATCTCGAATACACGCATGATATATGAGGGTGGTTATGTAAGATGCACACGTAGTTTAATCAAGACATATCGTTTGTTCCCAAGTAAATTCTCATTGCATAACCGATCTTTATATAAAAGGGTTATTGTTCCATACTCCTTGATTTCCATGAAATCATTTCATTTTACCATTCTTAATTAACCGAACACACTTTACCTCTATTCATCAACCCCACATGTTTTCCATTTCACAATCTTTCCCATCCCTTCAAGCAAGGTTTCTCTAACCCAATTCCCTTATCATTTCCCCTTAACCCAACACGTTTTACCATTTTATTTCTTTTCCCACTTGAGGTTTTACCAACCCAATTATTTACAACGCACACAGCAACACATGCCAACACATATACTAACGCACGCCAACACACATACTAACGCACGCCAACACACAATTGTCGGCCTTTTTCACATTTTACCAATTCTTGGTTCAAAACATTGGCACCAGCGTTGGACGAGCGTATAGACCCCCATAACATTACACTCAACCCGTCCACACAGGCCCCTTGAAGTAACAAAATGTGCTATACCCCGACACGACTCGTCCTTTCCCGGTTGCTAGTCGACGGGCAGAAAACCCAATCTGCGCAGTTTTTCGAACTTTCACCGTGGAGCAACTCGTGCCCAACCTTAAACGATCCCTTGGATCCACAAATTGGTCATTTTCATCATATCATAAAATAACACACGTGTGAGTCCAATCCAAATGGTTCCTCTCACCAAGCCCATATCACATACTCACGCAAGTCCAACCCTAAAGGTTCCTCTCGCCAAACCCACATCATTACATATTTCTATTATGCACATTTTTCATTGTTTTAGGGCTCAAATCCAAATTATCCCTCATATGGCTTCAATTTCACGAATTCATTAGTTTCATTTAGTAAAACTCACATCTTTGGCTTTACATCAACATATGTCACAATAACTTATGGAATTAAGTTTACAATAAGTTATGATAACCCCAATTTGATCATTAATCACGTCAATTTTATCATACCAATTCTTTCTACTCAAAATCCCCAAATTTCATGCTTTTAACCCCAAACCCAAACCCTAAATTCTCAATTTTCAATTCAATCCCAATAAATGATATTGTCAAGACAAAAACATGTAAACTCCCTAATGAATCTAAGATTTAACCCCCACTATCATTAGATTTCAATTTAAAGCTTTGTAAATGTAAAACTCATGCTTTTATGTTCATACATTTGAAAATACAACACATATCACAAGGATATTCAAAGAAAATCTTAGATCCTACCTTAGGGATGCTAGATCCATAAGAGAAAGCTTCAAACAAGCTCCATCCACGAGAATCTCCAACCACGTGGTGAGAACAAAGCATCCAACGCCAAGATCGGGCTTCCAATGCTTGAGCCATCGAGAGGAAGCGAGAGATCTCACCTAAAGGAGCTCCAAACAACTCCCAAACTCAACCCTAACCTTCACTCACACTCTAGAGAGAGAGAGAGGAAAGAAGAGAATGGGAAGAAAAAGCCCCACACGACCTTTTTAAAGAGTTTGCTCCACGACAGTCTGCTTGAGCGGACCCCCACCGCTCGTGCGGTCACACCCCAGAAACTTTCTACCACCTATCCACTCGAGCGGGCTCCCCACCACTCGAGCGGTCAACACATTGCGAAACTGAACAGAAGCTGCCAAAACTGAACCAAGCATAAGCCAAACGCCCTACAACGATGTTCTCATACACTATACGATCCCTGGCCCTCACCATTTATCATTACATGATTAAAATTTTAAATTCTCCCTCCAAATTAAAACTTTTCTCAAATCCACCGGAGGTCTCAAAACAAGGTTTTAATTAAATCCTTAAAATAAAAAGGGGCTGAGTCGCTACACTACACTATCGCTTGGTGAAAACCCAAACAAAAGAAGTAGAACCAAACCCACGCATGCATGACACATATAAAAATATGATGTTCTTTAACGATTAAAGCAATAACCAACACATCGTATAAATGTTTTAAAAGTAAAACGGAACTGGGTATCACAACTCTCCCCCCTTAAAGGAATTTTTCTCCTAAAATTCACTACAAGGTCACAAAGCAAACAACTTCGGATATCTAGCATGAACAGCATACTCAAGCTCCCACATCGCTTCCTCGACTCTGTGATAAAGCCACAGAGCCATGACATACACAATGGTCCTCCCTCTCAACACTTGCTCCTTCGTGTCCACGATCTTCACAGGTTGCTCCTCATAAGTAACATCCTCATCCACTCATAACTTAGCCCAATCTAACACATGTGACGAGTCAGGCACGTACTTTGAAGCATAAAAATATAAAACACATTGTACACAAATGCCAACTGAGAAGGCAAAGCCAGACGGTATGCCACCTTCCCAATCCCCTCAAGGATCTCAAACGACCCAATAAAATGCGGTGATAGCTTCCCGCTACGGCTAAATCTCATCAAACCTCAGCGTAGCGAGACATCTAAAAACATGTGATCCCCCACCTCAAACTCCAAAGGCCTTCTCCTCTAATCAACGTAGTTCTGCTGATGACTCTGGGCCGTTGTTAAACATTGACAAATCATCGATATCTTTTCTGTCGTTTCCCGCACCAAGTTGGGTCCCAAAACTTCTACCTCTCCAACCTCGGTTTAACACATCGGAGATCTATATGGCCTACCATACAAAGCCTCAAAAGATGCCATCCTAATATTGGACTGATAACTGTTGTTATACATAAACTCTGCCAATGGTAGGTGATCCTCCCAAGAATCCCAAAAATTAAGCACACAAGCTCTCAACATATCCTCCAAGATCTGTATAGTAAGCTTAGAGAGACCGTCTGTCTAAGGATGAAAAGCAGTGCTAAACCGCAGATCTGTCCCCAATGCTACCTGAAGACTTTGTCAAAAACGCGAGGTAAAGCATGGGTCTCAATTCAAAATAATAAATACAGGCACCCCATGTAACTAAGCAATCTCACTGACATATAGTCTACTCAACTTGTCCACAGAGTCCTTCAACTAAATAGAAAGAAAATGCATAGACTTTGTCAGTCTGTCAACCACAACCCAAATAGTGTCATACCTTTAGCTAATCTAGGAAGTCCTAATACAAAATCCATCGTGATATTCTCCCACTTTCACTCTGATATAGACAACGGTTGAAGCAATCTTGCTGGCCTCTAATGTTTCGCCTTCACTTGCTGACAGGTAAGGCATCGAGCGACAAACTAAACCACATCCCTCTTCCTTCCCTTCCACCAGAACTGACAGCGCATATCATAATATATCTTGGTACCTCTTGGGTGTACTGTAAGACTAAAATTATGGAAATTATGTAACACATCACTTCGACACGATTCTGACACAAACACTCTCCCAGCAAATTGTAAACTCTGATCCTGACTCAAAACCCATCCCGTAGTGTTTTTTCCACTAGTAATGCAATCCCATAACATCTGAGCCTCCTGATCCGTTTGCTAAGCCTCCAAAACACAGGCAACTAATATAGGCTATGAAACCACTGAGAACAATGTCGCACCAATCTCTGTCTCTCTGAGACGCAAATTAAACTCGTTGATCTCCCCAAGCATGTCCCACTCTCGCATCGTAACAGAAGCTAGTACACCATGAGGTCTCCTACTAAGAGCATTAGCCACAACATTGGCTTTCCAAGGATGATACTGCAGATCGAAATCATGGTCTTTCAAGAACTCCATCCATCGTCGCTGGCATAGATTTAAGTCCTTCTAAGAAAACAAATATTTTAAACTCTTGTGATCGGAAAAAATCTTAAAATGCTCACCATAAAGATAGAGCCAACATACCTTCAAGGCAAAGACCGCGATTCCTAACTGCAAATCATGGGTCGGGTAATTCTATTTATGAGACTTCAACTGTCGAGATCCATAAGCTGCAACTTTACCCTCCTGTATCAGGACACACCCTAAACCATCATGTGAAGCATCACAATAGACTGTGTAACTCAAACCTCGTTCTGTAATAACTAACACTAGTGCAGTCGTCAACCTCTTCTTTAGTTCTTGAAATGTTATCTCACAAGCCTCACTCCATGTGAACTTAACTCCCTTCCTCGTAAGGCGAGTTATTGGCACGGCAAATCTAGAAAAATCTTTCATGAATCGTCGGTAAGAGCTAGTCAAACCTAGAAAAATGCAGATCTCAAATACATTCTTCGGTCATTCTCAATCCATCACTACATCAGTCTTCGAAGAATCTACAAACACTCCATTGCCCAACACCACGTGTCCAAGAAACTTCACCTTGGACATCCAAAATTCACATTTCTCATATTTTGCATACAATCAGTGCTCCCTCAAAAGATGTAAAACAGTACAGAGATGCTGTTCGTGTGCCTTTCCCGAAGGTGAGTAGATAAGAATATCAGCCACAAACACAACCACAAAACTATCTAGATATGGGTGCAATATGTAGTTCATCAAGTCTATGAACGTCGCAAAAGCATTCGTCAGACCGAATAACATAACCAAAAACTCATAATAACCATAACGAGTCTGAAAGGCGGTCTTCGCTATGTTCTCGTCCCCAATCTTCAACTGATGATACTCTGACCTCAAGTCAATCTTTGAAAAATAATTCAAACCCTTTAGTTGATCAAACAAATCATCAATTCTTGGCATAGGGTACTTATTTTTCACCATTACTTGATTCAACTTTCGATAGTCAATACATAACCTCAATGATCCATCTTTCTTCTTAGCAAACAAGGTTGAAGCTCCCTAAGGCAATGTACTCAGGCGTACAAACCCCTTATTAAGAAACTCCTAAAATTGTACCTTGAGTTCTCGCAACTCAGCCAGTGCAAAGCGATAAGATGGCATCAAAATAGGAGCAGCTCCTAGAACAAGATCTATAGAAAACTCTACCTCCTGACTTGGTGGCAACTCAAGTAGATTATCAGGAAAGGCATCTAGATAATCACAAACCACTGGGAGAAATTCTTCCCAAACCCTAACTGCCTCATCTAACGTAAGAGCAGAAAAGAGAAAACCCAAGTTTCCTCAGTTCTAAACAACATTAGGCATGGACACCAAACCCTCGTCTCGATCACCCACAAAACAACAGTAATCACCCTCAGGCGTAGAAATTGATACCCTTTGTCGATCACAAGCAATGTAGGCACAATAGGTTGTCAGCCAATCCATTCCTAGGATAATGTCAAACAGGGTCATGTCGAGACTAATAAAATCAAACTTTAGACAGCAGCCAACGACCTCTAACTCACAGGACCTATAAACCTATCTTAACATCATATTTCCATCGACTGGGGTCTCTACACATAACCATTTCCCAATGAGTCTATCTCTAACCCCAAAGTAGATGCAAAAGCAGAGGAAATAAAAGAATGCGATGCTCCCTTGTTGATAAAAACACTTACCCATGATCTGTACACTAAGAGAGTACCTTTGATCTCCATGGTAGTAGCTGTATCATCAGGCATGACTGGTGCCTTGGAGAAACTAGGATCTGCAAGGGCATGCACTCGACCCTGTTGCGCACTAGTCTGTCCACCATACCCGGGACTGTCGAGTGCCGTATTTACTAGGGTGAGGTACCTCCGTCTCTCACCCTAGATGTTTGTACTGCTGGCTACAGCTGCCAGTAAATCTTTTAACCCTGCATGGGCTGAACGACTGGTGCACCCGCCGTGCTCAGTACACTACCTCTCTGAGGGCAGTTCTGACAAAATGGCCCAGGCTGGCCACACCAATAACAAACTGGCAGCTCCCTCCCCTGCGACTGAACCAGTACTAGACCTTGGGACTGCCTCAGCTGTGAGCAATCCATTGCACGATGCCCTAACTACCTACACTAGAAGCAAATGAGCTCTCTCTGCTCCGGCCTCCGAGATGAAGCCACTGAAGGTGCTGGTGTAAAGAACTGCTATTGTGACCCAGATGGATGAAAACTAGGGCCAAATGACCTCTGCCTCTTATTAGAGTGCCCACATGACTGTGCCTTTGCTCCACCCTGCAGTTCCCTAACCTCCCTGGATCTACGAGTTTCATTTAAAGTGTTCTTAATCACAGCTGCCAACTCTACCAACTCTATAAAAACATGCAGCCTCAATCCTGCCACCCGCTATCTGATCGTAGGTGTCAAACTCCTCTCAAACTTTCTCGAATGTAGCTCATTAGTAGCCACCAACTCCTATGCAAAGCAGAACAAACTAGTAAATTTGGCCTCGTACTGCACAATACTTATCGTTCCCTAAGTGAGAGAATAGAACTTGTCTCTATATATGTCCCTTGAGGACGCAAAAAAATATTGTTTCACAAATACTCTCATAAAAGCTGCCCACGTGCCCTCCACGGTATTTCTAACATATTTTCACCACTCATGGGCGTCACCACTCAACTGGAATGCGACAAAAGTAACCCTCAAATCTTCCTCAACTATCTATAGTGTATCTAGAATTTGGTTCACAAGTTCCAGCTTTGAATGCAATGTGATCCCAAGAGGAGGGTGAATTGGATATTTAAAATTTTTCTTACATGATATTCAATTTAAAGCATACAATATATTTTTTCTTGCTCTTATTTGGTTAAGCAAATATTCAATCAAACGTAAATATAAAGAGTTTGAAGGTTAGAGAGAATGGAATCGAGATTTTAACAAGGTTCGATGCACCGACCTACGTCCTTGCCCCAAGCAACCCGCTTTGAGAATTTTCACTAATCCCTCGTTATAGGCAGAGATGCCTCTCTCCTTCTCAAGGCGGAGAAGTCTTTACACCAAGAACGTACGAGCTCTTCAACCCAAGTGAATTCCCTCACTTGAACAAGGCTGCAACCAAGCCTTAACAATAATTTGATGAAGAATGTGTACACGAGTGGGCTCCTTTAATGAGCAAGTAAGTACAACACTATAGCACACTAATTCACTCTCAAGGAATATATTAAATGAAGCTTAAAGAGATTTTCTAAGTGTTTCTCTCAAATATGAACAAATGTAAGAAATTTGAATGCACAAGAATGAGTAATAAGAGAGTATGATATTAGAGAACTTCTTGTTACCTTTAAGTTTTGATAATAGGGTCTTTTTATAACCAAAACTTCGAGCTAGCTGTTGAGGGTAAAAAGATATTTTAACAACTCAAGTCAAACTAACCATTAGAAAGTCATATTTGACTTTCAAGATAATTCAATCAACTGAGGTGGCTTGGTCAGTCGACTGGGGTGCCAATTTAAAGCAACCCCAAAAATCCAGTAGCTTCTCAGTCGCCTAAACCTCAAAAGGTTCCATTCAGTCAACTGACTTTATTATCTCAATTAACTGAATGTTGAAGGTTCAGTAAATCACTTTTCCAGTAGGTTTCTAGTTGACTAATCCTAGTGATCCAATCGACTGAATCTTATTGGTTCAGTTTTCATCCCTTTTAGTTGACTAATTTATCCAGAGATGAATGAAAATAAGGTCTTCATAAATTTTATTATCTTTCAAGTCACAAGACAAACTTGTTGAAATATTTTTCAAATTAAACTCAAATTTGGTTACTTCACAAAACATTTCAGATGACTTTTGATAAAATGTTCCTTAATTTAAAAACAACTTTGGTTGCTATAAAAATAATTTATTATTTTGGAAAAATGATATGCATGAGTCCTATATTCTAATTTTGGTTTCCTATGAACTTCAAAAGATATCATCATGAGATTTGTGAACTTACATGGTTCCTAACTTTGATACATACTACAATTTAAACTAACTCTTCAATCCTTCATCTTTTGCATTGTTCTAAAAACTTGTTGCCAACATATTTGACTTCAATTTGCTTCATGCCTTCTACTTTGTATCTTTAATTATGCTAAACATGTATTTCCTGTAAATGATCTCAATTTACACAATTAGATACTTAGGTTTGTTATCATTAAAATGGTCATTGAAATCTTGTTAGGCCAACAATCTTCTCCTTTTTTATGATGACAAAACAAGGAGCAAAATGATATAGGAAAACTATAGAATGCTCCCCCTCACAATAAGCATGAATGAATAAGTATGTTTGAATTTAATTACCCAAAAAAAGAATAAGTATGTTTGAGAGTTTGAATAACTCCCCCCTCATAATATGCATATTTGCATGTTATCGTGGAATAGCATATTTTTTGAAGACTTAACATTTTTGAGTTCATCTTTAAGAGCAATGTGAGCAATTCATATTCATATTCAAGAACCATGGATATCAAAATATCATTCACATTTATCCATTCAATATCTAAAAATGATGAGTCATGCATTCAAAGTTTGAACATCCAAAGCATGCATATATAAATCAAAAAAGTTAATACATCCACTTGACCAAAAGTTTTTAACTTAATTTAAAAGAAGTTTTAAGCACACTAAGCACGCGTTATTTTGCTTTCTCCCCCTTTTTGTCATGATGAAAAAGCTAAAGAGCCAGAGGAGTCGTCGTCATCGGGATCCTCGGTATCGATGGCCTCACCATAACCTCCGGTTGTGCCACCATCACTACCAGTATCATCTTCATGGCCACCAATAGGTGAAGAAGTGGGATAGGGTGGAATACCGAGAGCATCTTCTATGCGAGTGAGGCGTTTATGGACTTTCTTGAATTCTCCTTTTATCTCTTTGGTAAAAGATCTCACCAACCCCTTCAGGAAAGACTAGGTGGAGCGATCTAGAGGAGGATCAACTTGAGTAGGAGCGGTAGCAACCACTGGAGAAGGGGCATCGGCCTGGTTATAGGCTTGCTCGTCATCGGCACTCTCTCCAACTACAGGAGATTCGTCATGCTCCCATCCAAATTTAGGACGCCAACCCCCATCTTATAAACGATAGCCTACAAGTCGGAGGGATTTGTCATTACAGAAGTCGATGGATTTAGGAAAAGTGAAAGTCGATGGAGAAGGAGAGAAACCAAAGGACTAAAAGAGAGGAGTAAGATAAGAGAGGGAAGATCAAGGCGCTTGCCGGTGTAGATACACCACATAATGAAGCAGTAAACATAGGAGATGTAATTGCGAGAGTCACTGCGGGGAAGAATATTATAGGTGATAATGAGATGGATAATTTTTGCTTTAAGTTTGAGTTGAGAATATTTGGGGGCGAGAGCAAACTTTTATACCCGTTCGTTCATAACCATGGAAAAAAATGTTTGAGGAGTAAACTCTTGGTCCATAATCCAATTTGATGAAGGTCTAAGACAAGTGAAATATCTCAGACCAAGACCAGAAAGATTAGCAATGTCTTTATCAAAAAAACAATATGTTTTGCCAAAGAGGTATGTAGAAAGATGAGTAAACGAATCAGTAAGGTCAGGTTTGATCTCTTTGATAAGATTGGAATAGAATAAATGAACATGTTGAGGATATGTGCCCTTAAGTTGATAAAACATATAAGCACCCCAACCCATTTGAGCAAAGAGATGACATAAATTGGGAAAATACTGATGCATGAACTCCATGTCGAAAAACATACCGAAAATCGGTTCTATTGATGAAAGACGATATGTATAAAGATCCTTAACCCAAGAGGAAGAGAAGAGATTCTCAGTTGCTGCCGTCAATGTGAAATGTGCAATACCCTTGCCTTTTCCTCCCTTGGTTCTAGGCGTTATGGTGAGATTAAGAAGGATTTAGTGATGGGAAGAAGAGGTAAGAGGGATAAGGAGGGTTGGAGGAGTAGGGTTTGAGAAGAAATACGTGGGAAATAGAGAAAGAGAGAGAAAACGAGAGTGAAGAAATGAACAAGATGTGGTTTAAAATGTGTTTAACCGACCTAGAGTTTTAAAAACCCGACAGTTCAGTCGACTGGAAGGACCATTCAGTCGACTGAATGATACCCTGGGAACATTTTGATTTCCAGTGTTTATTCAGTCGCCTGAATGAATGGGTTCAGTCGACTGGACAAGGGTTGAGTCGACTGAACAGGTTCTCAAGTTGGTTTTCGAGTGGAAAAAAAACTTTTCTCACCTTTTCTCGATTATGCTCATACAACTTCTCGATTATGCAATAATCCCAATTCTCTTCTTATTAAGATAAATCGATCCTTATTAAGTGGTTTAGTAAAAATGTCGGCCCATTGATCATTTGTGCAAACAAATTCTTGAAGAATATCGCCTTTTTGTACATGATCACGAAGAAAATGGTGTCTTATCTCAATGTGTTTCATTTGTGAATGTAATATTGGATTCTTAGATATATTAATTGCACTTGTATTACCGCATTTGATTAGCACAACATCATAATTCATTTTAAATTCTTTGAGTTATTGTTCCATATATAAGATTTAGGCACAACAACTACTTGCGACCACATATTCGCCTTCGGCGGTTGATAAGGGTACGAAATTTTGTTTCTTGGAAAACCAAGAGACAAGTGACTTCCCTAGAAAATGATAAGTACCACTAGTGCTTTTGCGATCGATTTTGCACCCGACAAAATCCGCATCGAAAAAACTAACCATTTCAAAGGAAGTGAATTTTGGATACCATAACCCTATGTCTATTGTACTGATTAGATATCTCCAAATTCTTTTAACTGCAATTAAGTGTGATTCTTTTGGATATGCTTAAAATCTAGCACACTAAATATTATATCATGTCTACTAGCAGTTAAATATAAAATGCTACCAATCATACCTCGGTAGAGCTTAGTGTCTACCAATTTTTCTTGTTCGTCGATGTTAAGCTTTGTTGATGGACTCATGGGTATTCCTAAAATTTTTCCATCTTTCATGTTGAACCATTTGAGCAAGTCCCTTATGTATTTGGATTGGCTTACAAACGTTCCATTCTTGGCTTGTTGGATTTGAAGTCCAAGGAAGAATGTAAGTTTGCCCATCATGCTCGTTTCGAATCTCTTTTGCATGCATAATGAGAACTCTTTGCACAAACTTTCGTTAGTAGCACCAAATATAATATCATCAACATATATTTGAATAATAAGCATATTCTCGTAGTTTGTTTTTATGAAAAGCGATGTGTCAATTTTGCCTCTTATAAAGCCATTTTCTAGTAGGAAACTGCTTAATCTTTCATACCAAGCTCTAGGAGCTTACTTTAAACTATATAATACTTTGGATAATTTGAAAACATAATTGGGATAATGATAGTTTTCAAAACTTGGTGGTTGTTCAACATAAACTTCTTCATTGATAAGGCCATTCAAAAATGCACTTTTTATATCCATTTGATATAGTTTAAAATTCTTATATGATGCATATGCAAGCAACATGCGTATAGCTTCCATCCTAGTTACGGGTGCGTAGGTTTCATCAAAATCTATTCTTTCTTCTTAATTATAACCTTGTGCAACTAGCCTAGCCTTGTTACGGACAACAATGCCATTTTCATCCTTTTTATTTCTATAAATCTATTTGGTTCCAATTATGGTATGATCTCTAGGTCTAGGAACTAAATTCCATACTTCATTTCTTTCGAATTGATTAAGTTCTTCTTGCATTACCATTATCCATGAATCATCTTCTAACACATTATTTATATTCTTTGGTTCTTCTTAAGATAAAAATGCAAGATGATTACTAATATTTTTGTAGGAAGATCGAGTAGTTACCCCTTGTGATGGTTCACCAATAATTTGATGCAAAGGGTGATCTTTTACAATCTTTCATTCTTTTAGAAACACTTCATGTTCCTCTTGATCTTTATCATCGATACGGACTTCGGCGCTTTTTTTCTTATCCTCTTTGATTTGCAAATCCTCTAAGCCCTTGTTAATTTTTACATCATCATCATTAGAAAGCTTGGAAGAGAAAGGATTAGCTTTATCGAATCTAACATGAATAGATTCAACTAAACTCATTGTTCTTTTGTTATAAACTCTATAAGCTTTGCTATTAGTTGCATAACCAAAAAATATACCTTCATCCGATTTGGAATCGAATTTTCCTAAATCATCTTTTTCATTCAAGACAAAACATTTGCAACCGGAAACATGAAAATAAGAAATGTTGGGCTTTCTTCCATTCCATAGTTCATAAGAAGTTTTGTTAAGGTGAGTTCTAATGTAAACTCGATTCATTACATAACAAGCGGTGTTAACCGCTTTGGCCCAAAAGTATTTAGGCAACTTGTGCTCATTTAACATAGTTCGAGCCATATCTTGTAATGAACATTTTTTTCTCTCTATAATCCCATTTTGTTGAGAAGTTTGAGGAGCCAAAAAATTATGAAAAATACCATTTTGATCACAAAAATTTTCAACTTCTTTATTTTTAAATTCTCTTCCTCTATCACTACGGATGTATAAGATCAAATAGCCCTTTTTATTTTGAATCTTCTTACAAAGTTTGGCAAATACAAGATATACTTCATCTTAGGATGCAAAAAAAAAAAATCCAAGTATACCTTGAAAAATCATCAACTATAACAAAGCCATATACTTTTCCACTAAGACTTTGAACTTTCATAGGGACTAAATAAATCGAGATGAAGTAATTGTAGTGGCCTATTTGTAGAAATTTCTAGTTTCTTTTTGAAACTCGTTTTGGCTTGCTTACCAAATTAGCAGGCATCACACACTTTGTCTTTAATGAATTTGGTTTTGGGCAAGCCTTTCACCAAATCTTTCTTGACAAGTTCAGATAGGAGATCCATGCTAGCATGACCTAATCTTCTATGCCATAACCAACTTGTTTCATTTTGAGATCCATGCTTTTAGTGCCAAAAAGCATTTTAAAATTTGAGAATCTAATTTATCAAGATTTATGGTATACACATTTTCAAATCAATTTGCAATAAATAAGACTTTATGATCATCCTTATCTTCGACAATACAAGTATCATGCTTAAATGTTACACTATATCCTTTTTCACATAATTGACTTATGCTTAGGAGGTTATGTTTTAGACCATCAACAAGTAAGACATTATCAATATAAAGAGAAGATTCTTTATAAACCTTATCTTCACCGATGATTTTGCCTTTACCATTGTCTCCAAAGGTTACATAGCCCCCATCTTTAGGTTTTAAGATCAAAATTTTTATTTTGTTTCCCGTCATGTGACTTGAAGATCCACTATCCATGTACTATTTTTCTTTAGAGGGGGTGAACTTCAAGCATACCTACGAAACAAATTAGGTGACTTTCTTTGGTACCCAAATCTTTTTGGGTTCTCTAGAATTAGTGTCTTTAATTCTCCACACTAGCTTTGTGACACCATTCTTTCTTTTTAATGGGCAATCAAATTTAATATGCCTATTTTTCTTATGTAGAAAACAAGTTGTGTTCATAAATGTTTCTTAAAGATGAAACTTTAAAATCTTTGGATTCTTTCACAAAATAACTTTTCGAGTTTTTCTTGTTGCTTATTTCTCCATTATAACCAATACCCTCTTTATTTATGGACATTATTTGAGCTCCCAAAAGTTTTCCAAAGTTTTCCTTTTCATTTGTGAACTTGTAAATAATTTTGGAATAGTCATCTACTTTCTTTTTAAAATCACAAGAAATATAATTTTCAAGAGCTTTTCCTTTCAAAGTCTTAAGTTCTTTTCTCAAAAAATTCATTTTTCTTTTCTAATTAAGAGATCTCATTTTTGAAAAATTTTGTCACTTTATCAAATTTGACTTTATAAATAAGTTTTTCGCTTTTTAAGGATTCAACTTGCAAATCATGATCTTTTTGATTAATTGAAAAAGATTCCTTTAAATCGTTCAATACTTTGGATTGATTTTCAATTTCCTTAGAAAGTTTCTCATTTTCCATCTTCAAATTTATATTTTTCTTTTCCAATTTCAAGATTTTTTATGCAAGTTATATAATTCATTTTTAAGTTTTTCATAAGATGGCATAGATTCAAAAGTGCAAGATTCATTACAAGAGCTAGATTCAAGTAAATTAGAATTAAGGTGAGAAATTACCTCCTCATCCATGCTAGCCATCAAGCAAAAATTTACAACTTTTTCATCGCTAGAACTCTCGCTAGACTCGTTTGAATCCATGTCATCCCAAGTTGTAGCTTTCATGGCCTTCTTTTTCTTCTTTAGATCCTTTTTAAGAAGAGGGCATTCCGGCTTAATGTGTCTCGCTTTCTTGCAATTGTAGCAAGTAAGAGGATCTTTGTAATCTCTCTTGCTTGAATCACCCTTATCAAATCTTGTACTACAAAATTTTCTTGCAAATCATTTATCTCCTTTGAAGACCTTTCCGAGTCTTCTAGTAATGAGAGCCATATCATCATCATCAATCTCTTCATTTTGATCGTCACTAGAACTTTCTTTTGAAGCCTTTAGAGCAATGAGTTTCTTCACTTTGTTTTTCTCGTTGACTCTATCTTTGATCCTGAGTTTATACGTCAAGAGAGATCTAATGAGTTCATCTAACGTCATTATTCTTAGATTTCTTGCTTCCAAAATAGCCGTGGCCTTAGCTTCCCAAACGGGTAGTAAAGCCTTGAGTACTTTCCTTAATAATTCATAAGATTGATAAGTTTTTCCAAGAGCATTGAGATAATTGATGATATGAGTAAAACGAGTATACATACTAGAAATGATTTCATCATCACTCATTTTAAATCCTTCATATTCACTAATTAACCTATCAATTCTAGAATCTTTAACATCTTGTGTACCTTCATATGTAATTTTTAATTTTTTTCATATTTTTTTAGCATTCTTACATGTCATAATACAATTAGATTCATTAGTATCAAGAGCACAATATAAAACATTCATAATGCTAAAATTTATTTGAAGTAATTTCATATCACTTTCATTCATTTCTTCTTCAAGTTTTTCAACCTCTTTTTCTTCAACGATTTTAGTGGGAACGAAGCTACCTTGGACAATCACTCTCCAAGCTCTTCAATCCATTGTTTGGATGAAATTTCTCATCATTTGTTTCTTAAATGTGTAATTAACACCACAAAAGATAGGAGGTCTTGTTGAGGATAGACCCTCTCCAAAAGGAGAGACACCTATACTTGCCATATATCATTTCACAAAAACTTGTTAGGTAAAAAATGTGACCTAAGCTCTGATACTAACTGTGAGTGCAATGTGATCCCAAGAGGGGGGTGAATTGGATATTTAAAAAAACATTTATGAGATATTCAATTTAAAGCATACAATATATTTTTCTTGATCTTATTTGGATAAGCAAATAATCAATCAAACGTAAATATAAAGAGTTTGAAGGTTAGAGAGAATAGAACTGAGATTTTTACAAGGTTCGGCGTACCGGCCTACGTCCTTACCCCAAGCAACCCGCTTTGAGGATTTTCACTAATCCCTCCTTCTAAGCGGAGATGCATCTCTCCTTCTCACAGTGGAGAAGCTTTTACACAAAGAGCGTATAAACTCTTAAATCAAAGTGAATTTCTTCACTTGAATAAGGCTATAACCAAGCCTTAACAATAATTTGATGAAGAAAGTGTACATGAGTGGGCTCCTTTAATGAGAAAGTGAGTACAACACTATAGAACACAAATTCACTCTCAAGAAATATATTAAATGAAGCTCGAGGAGATTTTCTAAGTGTTTCTCTTAAATATGAAAAAATGTAAGAGATTTGAATGCACAAGAATGAGTAATAAGAGAATGTGGAATTAGAGAACTTCTTGTTACCTTTAAGTTTTGATAATGAGATCTTTTTATAACCAAAAATTCGAGCTAGCCGTTGAGGGTAAAAATATATTTTAACAACTCAGGTCAAACTAGCCGTTATAAAGTCATATTTGACTTTCAGGATAATTCAGTCGACTGAGGTGGCATGGTCAGTCAATTGAGGTGCCAATTTAAAACAACCCCAAAAATCCAGTAGCTTCTCAGTCGCCTAAGGGCTAAAATCCAGTCGCCTGAACCTCAAAAGGTTCCATTCAGTTGACTAACTTTATTATCTCAGTCAACTGAACATTGAAGGTTCGGTAAACTTTTCCAATAGGTTTCCAGTCGACTGATCCTAGTGATCTAGTCGACTGAACCTTATTAGTTCAGTTTTCATCTCTTTTAGTTGACTGATTTATCTGGAGATGAATGAAAACAAGGTCTTCATGACTTTTATTATCTTCAAGTCAGAAGACAAACTTGTTGAAATGTTTTTCAAATTAAACTTAAGTTTGGTTACTTCACAAAATATTTCAGATGACTTTTGATAAAATGTTCTTTAATTTAAAAATAACTTCGATTGCTACAAAAACATTTTGTTATTTTGAGAAAATGATATGCATGAGTCCTATATTCCAATTTTGGTTTCCTATGAGCTTCAAAAGATATCATCATGAGATCCTAACTTTGATACATATTAGACTTTAAGTTAAGTCTTCAATCCTTCGTCTTTCCCATTGTTCTAAAAACTTGTTTCCAACATATTTGACTTAAATTTTCTTCATGGATTCCACTTTGTATCTTTAATTGTGCTAAACATGTATTTTCTGTAAATGATCTCAATTTGCACAATTAGATACTTAGGTTTGTTATTATCAAAATGGTCGTTGAAACTTTGTTAGGCCAACACCAACCATTCTGTAGCTACCGTGGGATCGGGATCCCTAACGAAATTAGGAGGGTCAAGACGCCGAAACTCTCGCATTACAATAGTCACCATCGACTCAGGCACTCTCTCTCTCCCCTAGCAGCCTCAGCTAGCTAACAGATAAAACCTACCATCTCATACAGCAACTTTATCCTGTCTATTGGTCCTTGGAGAGTATTTGCATCCCCCGTATCAAGGATTGGCATATCCCCTTGGCCCAAACCACGGCCACAACCTCGACTATAGCCTCGTCCTCTCCGCACAGACATAACTTCTATATGAAAGGAATATAGAACATGTAAGAACCCAGTCCCTTGTTATTTTCTTATATTAATGAAAATAAGTATGTATATTTGGTGGGAACGACAGTAAGTGTAAATTTGCATAAGAATTAAAGCTTAAGCATGTATATGTTCGCTAACGATAGTTAAGTATGGGGTAATGTATGAGAACGTCGCTGTGAGATGCTTAGCTTAAGTTTGGTTTAATCTTAGCTTTTGGTCAGGGATTTCAACCCAGTTTTGACCGCTTGAGCGGAGGGTAGTTCGCTCGAGCGGATAGGTGGCCGATAGATTCTTGAAAAGAGGGCCGCTCGAGCGGTGGTGGGTCCGCTCGAGCGGACTGTCGGCGAGCAAACTTTAAAATTTGCGTTTTGACTCTTTTTCTCTCATTCTATTCATTTCTCTCCCTCTTTAGAATAGAAGTGAGAGCTAAGGTTTGAGCTTGAGGGTTATTTGGAGCTTTTTAGCTTCTCTTAGTGAGACCTCATGCGTCCATCTTGGTTGTTTTCCCGTTTGAGGCTCAAGCTAGATGTTGAAGGCTCTATCCTCATTTTTTGGTTAGAGATTCTCATGATTAGAGCTTGTTGGGGACCTTTTCCTGTGGATCTAGCATCCCAAAAGGTAGGATCTATAACTACCCTTGAATATCAATGTGATATGTGTCGTATTTTGAATTTATGTACATAAAAGCATGAAAATGTTATTTTTGATGTGAGGACCTGGTACCTGTTTATTTTCATATTTTCGGTAAGAGAAGAAACCGAATTAAATGTGGGCATGGGTAGTATAAAATTTTTGATTGATAATGGTCAAATTAATAATATGTGATAGTGGAATCGAGATACAAGGTGATGAATGTTTTGATATGGTTAAGTTAATGGAGACTGAAATTTGAAGTTGAGTTGAGTTTTTGGGAAAATTCGTGAAATTCAACTTCAGGGATCACCGCTCGAGCAGTGGGAGTCCACTCAAGCAGACTATCGGGGAACATTTGGAATTCTCTAGAATGTTTGAGAAATTGGGATTTATATATATGTATATGAATGTAGCTCACGTGGAAGACCCAATCTTTCATTTTCTTCTTCTCTTCCTCTTCCCCTCTAGAGAGAGTGAGAGAAATTCAAACCCCATGCGAATACCCTAACCCTCCATCCTTCAAATTGAAGATTGAGGCGAGATTGGGAGCAAGCAAGGATGGAAATCAAGTTTTGAAGCAAGGAGGTGGGAGATGAAGCACCAAGGAGGCAAGAGCACCCAAGATCTAAACCCTAGGATGGAGAAATTAGAGGAATCTCAAGCTTTTGAGAAAATCTAACGTATGATCTAGATTCTCTCGTATGTTTATGATGATTTGAGTTGATAATTTCTTATATGAGTAAAATATAATAGATTCTATGCATAATTTGAAGGGATGATAGAATAATGTGTGGATTGAGTTGGGTTCTCACAAAAATTTTAGTTTTGAGAAATGATAAATCGTGATTTTGTGAAATTATTGCACAAAAACGGATTATGAAGTTTAAACCTAATGTTTTTGGGTAGAAATAAAGATTTAAAACATGTTTGATGGTGGTTTAAAGGTTTTGAGGCTTGAAGCTCAAAACAGGGGCAAATCTGGGTTTCTCTCGGGTGTCAGCGCGCTCGAGCACTCACATGGCATAAGGTTGGGCGCTCGAGCGCCCGACGTCCGCTCAAGCAGACTAACTACGTAGGGCCAAATTTGTTTAATCATATCTCCCTCATCCGAACTCCGAATTGGATCGTTCTTGTACTCAAATCGAAACCCCAGAAGTCCTCTTTCCAATAAGACTACTCTTACAAAAAATTTCATTTTGTAGAAAAAGTGATGATTAAAATAGTGAGGGTATGCCAAAAAATTTTAACCATTTTTCACCTGTTTTTAGCCAAATATTTTGGAAAAACATATTTTCATTAATATTGGCCATTTTTACAAATTCCTAATCCCTTGAGCTTGTGGCACATATATGGATATATCTAGATTGAGTTGGAATGCATGTATTTGACCTATTGATTGAGTCTTCTTTACACTAAACGTGAGTTTCAAGTTGATATATTTATATGTATACATGATGGGTGTATTCCTTTTAAATTGATCTGATGCTCTGATATCAACCTTGTGTTATGGGGGTATGTGGTAACATCAATCTATGAGAAATTGGTAACACTGTGATTTATGAGAATCTGTGTGACGAAAGTTGCGAAATGAGACATTGTATAATGAAAGTTGGGGAAATGAGAAATTGAATACTAAAAGTTGTGATGGTAACTTTGGTTTGAGAATCATAATGATATAGTATGGTAATGAGTGGGAGATGAACCATTTGTGGGTTGGACTCCCGGGTTGTGAAAATGAATTTAATTAACTTAAAATGAACTGTACAGATTGATGTGGAATAAGTTGGGCTGGCGGCTCCACTGTGAAAGACCAAAAACTTGCGCAAGATGGGGACCACATGCCCACGCATTAGTCCTTGAAAGGTGATATTGTGTCGTGGTGAGTTATAGAGCTATCTATTATCCAATTGCTTCGTATAGCCTATTGGAATTAATAGGGAGGGGTTTTTATAAGCTGAACCCAACATCGGTTCATTAAAAGTGATACGGTTTTGTAAAAATTGGGAATAAAAATGAAGGATTGATGAATGGTAAAGAAATGGATAAATGGAGATAAATCTGGGTGTGCGTGAGTGTGTGTGCGTGTTAAAAGAAAAACTTGGTGAAAATGTGCATTTTCCTTTGGCTACACCCATCACACCTCACCAATTATGCATTACATCTGAGTTAATCTATATCCTACGAGTTTTGGCTCACATAAGTTTACCAAACCATTTCAGGTCTTGAGGACCAGGGGTGACACCAGGGCAAGGGATGCATTTTGAGAAAGGGCTCAAAGAAAGATTTTGTGTTTTATATCATATTTGTACATAAGCAAAAAAAAATGGATCACTGTAATAATATTGTTGTTGTAATGGACACTTGGATACCCAAAGCATGTGATTGAAATTTTATACACATGAGGACATGGCTACTTGTTGAAAACCTTTATTTCTTTCAAATACATACTGAGTTCAACTTGTTAATAAAACAAATGTCTAAATGGGTAATTTTTTATACGACTCAGTTTAGAATTCATTCACGGGTCCCCGGGGGTTCGGGGTGTGACATTTGAAGCCCTAAATTAGGGTTTGATGCTAATAGAGGTTTAATCTTAGATCTATGGATGATTTAACATAATTCTATCTTCACGTTGTTGTTGAATACGATTGGGTTTAAAAAATGTTGGGCTAGGGTTTGAAATTGAGCTTAAACCATAAAAATTGGGAGTTTGGGGGTTAAGGGAACCCTATGTTGAAATTGACGTGAGTATTGGACAAATTGAGGGTTGCGATAATCTATTGTATTTATATCTCATGAGTTGTGTGGCATATGACAATGCCAAGTATGAAAATTAGGATTTTTGATGTAAAATCGGAAAATACTTGTCGTGATATGGGTTGAGCGAGAGGAATCGGATGGATGGTTGGACTCGTGTTGGTTGTTAATGAAATAGAATGATTAAATGATTAAAATACCATGCGAAAACATTGAATGATTAAGTTTGGGCACGAGTTACTCCTCGGTAAAAGACTGAAAACTTGCGCAATGTAAGGTATGCCCTTCCATCGGGTTAATCCCCATAAAAGCGTGCTCTTTGGCGGCCCTCCCATCGATGTTTTTTTAGAGAAATCAAAAATGTGTGCTCTCCGTGTCGGGCTATAGAATGGATATTTATGCCTCAAATCTCGCGTGGATCGGTGGCGATAAATATGCCTGAGTCTATAGGCGCCATCCGACCTTGGTACCTGAATAAATTGATGAATAAAATTGGGTTAGTAAAACCTTAATTGGAATGAATGGATAAAATGATGAAATGCGAAAATGTGTAGAGTTGAATAAGAATGATAAGATGATTGGGTAAAATGGTTAATTTTACCAAAACTATAGAGCAATGAACAATAATTCTTTTATACAAACTTGGTTATGTGAATAGGAATTTAACTTGGGATAAACGATGTGGTTTTTTATTAAACTTAAGTGTGCATCCCTCATAACCATCTTCATATGTCATGCATATGTTCATTGTTAGTCTTTTTCCTACGAGCTTCAGCTTATGTATGGAAGAAGATTTTGGAGTAAAACGGATGGTCAAGGGACCCTTTTCGAGTAGTTGATAGGATTACACCATCATTTATATCATTTTTTGAGAATTAGAATTGTAAAGATGTAATTCTTGTTTCCTTCTTTTTGAGTACTGAATTATGATCTGAACGCCCGTGTTGTAAAGCCTTAAGGTCATATATTCATGTTATGCATGCATGTGAGGACTTTCGTTTGTTTGTTGGGGTGAAGGCTTCAACCTCTAATGATACATTTCGATATTGAAGTTTGATTTCTGGTTCATAGTTGAAAGATAGTCATTTTACTCTCAAATGTACATCTTACACCTCGAATTTGTCGATGTAAAAATCATGTTTAAAGGAGGAGAAAAGTGGTCAATTTTCCACAACTTAGCAAATCTCACAGTTTTTGGCAGTAACTCTCGGGTGCCCCACCGCTCAAGCGGTGAGAAGTCCACTCGAGCGGACTCCATTTGGTGGCTTTTTATTGACAAATTATTTTAGAACAGGATTTTTCTTACATTTGTTTAAACTACCCTTTGGGTTTTGAATTGACTATTTTCATGAGTTGTGTTAAAAAAGAAATAGTTACTTTTATCAGAGAAATTTAAAAATTTTATTCGACTATTATTATTTCTAAATCGGGGCTTTACAGATTGGTATCAGAGCTTTAGATTCGAATACCTAAGAACCGTGGGAGTGGTTAATCTATTATATGAGAGTTTGCATTGATGTGTAACATTTATGACTTGGTATGCTAGCATGACATATCTCGGGTATGCCTTGACATTTGCATGCTATGTGGTATTTGGGTATGGAGGTTGGACTCTTAGGATGATGTGTCTGACCATTGGGTGACCGGTCGACTAGTTTGGGGTTCAAGTTAGAAAGGCGTTTGGCGGACGTCCATTTTAACCAGAGATCTAAATGAGTTAGCCGGATTGACGTGTCATTCTGATTAGTCCCCCTCGTTGTGTGTTGCATAAGGTGTGTTGATGCAGCGACCCGTATGATGTGATGTTTTGTTGAAGAGCGATGTTATTTGCGAGAAATGAGTTTTTATAAGCTTGTGTTGATATCTCTCCTTGTTCCTTTTATTCGTAGAGTGATGATGCCGACACGTGATAGGGGCTGAGGTTATGGCTGAGGTCATACATATGCCTAGGTTCTGGAAGAACGGGACGTTCATGCCCCGCAGAAACAAGTGGGCAGTGTTGATGTGGTACAGAAGATGCTTACTATGATGAGAGCAATAGCTTAGGCAACTAGGGCTGGAGTAAGGGCTCTTGAGCCAAGGGCCTCTGTGGCAATGAGAGAATTCCAGCGGTTGGATCCTCCAACCTTTGCTAGGGAGCTGGACCCCAAAGTTGCTACTGAGTGGTTGGAAGTAACCACGACGATCTTAGATACCCTAGAGATCGAGGAGGGCGAGTTACGTGTTAAGTTGGTGGCGTTCCAACTTCGAGAGGATGCAAGAGAATGGTGAAAATTTGCTAAGACCACTCTAGAGGGCACATTGACCGCTTTTACTAGGATCTTTTTTGAAAAGTATTTTTTGGGTTCTTCTAGAGACATGTATCGGGAGGAGTTTCTCTATCTTATTCGAGGGAATCTTACCGTGATTCAGTATGAGGCCAAGTTCGCGAATCTGTCGCAGTTTGCACCTGAGATGGTGTCAACGGAAGAATTGCGCACCAAGAGGTTTGGAAGGGGTCTTCGACCTTTGATCAAAGATAAAATTACAGCGTTGGGTTTTCGAGTTTACATCAAGGTAAAGCCCGAGTCTCAGTTCGAAACAATAGATACAGGCACCTTATGTAATCGAACAATCTTGTTGACATATAATCCACTCAACTTATCTACGGAGTCCATCACCCGAATAGGAAGAAACTGCACAGACTTCGTCAGTCTGTCAACCACAACCCAAACAGTGTTGTGCCCTTTAGGCAATCTAGGAAGTCCTGATACAAAATTCATCGTGCTATTCTCCCACTTTCACTTTGATACAGACAATGGCTAAGGCAATCTTGTTGGCCTCTGATGTTTTACCTTCACTTACTGACATGTGAGGCATCGAGCGACAAACTGAACCACATCCCTCTTCGTTTCCTTCCACCAGAACTGACGGTGCAGATCGTGACACATCTTGGTACCTCTCGGGTTCGCTGCAAGACGAGAATGGTGGAAATTATGTAACACATCACTCTACCACGATTCTGGCACAAACACTCCACCAGCAAACTATAAACTCTGATCCAGACTCACAACCCATCCCATAGTGTCCTTTTCGCTAGTAACACGATCCAGTAGCATCTGAGCCTTCTGATCCATTTTCTAAGCCTCCATAACATAGGCAACTAATGTAGGTTATGAAACCACTAAGAAAAATGTCATACCTATCTCCGACTCTCCGAGATGCAAGTCAAATTCGTTGATCTCCCGAAGCATGTCCCACTCTCGCATCGCAAGAGAAGTTAGTACACCATGAGGTCTCCTACTAAGAGCGTCGGCCACAACATTAGCTTTCCCAGGATGATACTATAGATCAAAGTCATAGCCTTCCAAGAACTCAGTCCACCGTCGCTAGCGTAGATTTAAGTCCTTCTGAGAAAACAAATATTTTAAACTCTTGTGATCGAAGAAAACCTCAAAATGCTCACCATAAAGATAGTGCCGCCATGCATTCAGGACAAAGACCACGGCTGCTAACTGCAAATCATGTGTCAGGTAATTCTATTCATGAGTCTTCAACTGTCGAGATCCATAAGTTGCAACTTTACCGTCCTGCATCAGGACACACCCTAAACCATCATGTGAAGCATCACAATAGACTATATAAGCCAAACCTCATTATAGAATAACTAAAACTGGTGCAATCGTCAACCTCTTCTTCAGTTCCTAAAATGCTATCTCACAAGCCTCACACCATGTGAACTTGACTCTCTTCCGCGTAAGGCAAGCCATTAGCGTGGCAAGTCTAAAAAAACCTTTCACGAATCATCAGTAATAGCCAGTCAAACCCAAAAAAGTGTAGATCTCAAGTATATTCTTTGGTCGTTCCCAATCCATCACTGCACCAGTCTTCGAAGACTCTACAGACACTCCATCGCCCGACACCACGTGTCTAAGAAACTTCACTTTGAACATCCAAAATTCACGCTTCTTATATTTCGCATACAATTAGTGCTCCCTCAAAAGCTATAAAGCAATACAGAGATGCTCTTTATGTGCCTCTCTCAAAGGTGAGTAGATAAAAATATCATCCACAAACACAACCACAAAACTATCCAGATATGGGTGGAATATGCGATTCATCAAGTTTATGAATGTCGTGGAAGCATTCATCAGATTGAACGGCATAACTAAAAACTCATAGTGACCATAACGAGTCCAAAAGGTAATTTTCGCTATGTCTACATTCCTAATCTTCAACTGGTGATACCATGACCTCAAGTAAATCTTCGAAACACAAGTCAAATCCTTTAGTTGATCAAATAAATCATCAATCCTTGGCATAGGGTACTTCTTTTTCACCGTTACATGATTCAACTTTCAATAACCAATACATAATCTCAAGGATCCATCCTCTTCTTAGCAAACAAGGTTGGAGCTCCCCACGGCGATGTACTCAGATGTACAAACCCCTTATCAAGCAACTCCAGAAGTTATACCTTGAGTTCTCGCAACTCAGCCGGTGCAAAGCGATAAGATAGCATCAAAATAGGAGCAGCTCCCGGAACAAGATCGAAAGAAAACTCTACCTCTCGACTCGATGGCAACTCAAATAGATCGTTAAGAAAGACAACTAGATAATGACAAACCACGGGGGAAAATTCTCCTCGAACTCTAACTGCCTCATCCAACATAAAAGCAAAAATGAGGAAACTTAGGTTTTCTCAATTCTAAACAACACTGGGCATGGACACCAAACCCTCATCCCGATCACCCACGAAACAAAAGCAATCACCCTCAGGCGTAGAAATCGATACCCTCCGTCAATCATAATCGATGTAGGAACAATAGGTGGTCAGACAATCCATCCCTAAGACAATGTCAAACAGGGTCATGTCGAGAATGATAAAAATCAAACTTTATACAGCAGCCAGCAACCACTAATTCACAAGACCTACATACTCGTCCCAACTTCATGTTCCCACCGACCGAGGTCTCTACACACAACAATTTCCTAACGAGTCTATCTCCAACCCCAAAGCATACGCAAAAGCAAAAAAAATAAAATAATGCGATGCTCCCGTTTTGATAAGAACACCGGCCCATGATCTGTACACTAAGAGAGTACCTCTAATCTCCGCAGTAGTAGTTACATCATCAGGCACGACTGGTGCCTCGAAAGAACTGGGATCGGTAAGAGCATACACTCGACCCTGTGGCACTCTAGTCTGTCCACCATAGCTCAGGACTGTCGACTGCCATACTGACTAGGCTGAGGTACCTCTGTCTCTCACCTTAGAAGTTTATACTACTAGCTACTATTGCCAGTAAATCTGTCGACCCTACGTGGGCTTAGCAACTAGTGCACCCGTTGTGGTCGGTACACTACCTCCCAAGGGTAGTTCCGACGAATGTGCCCAAGCTGGCCACACCCATAACAAACTGGAGGCTCCCTCCCCTGTGACTGAACTGGTACTGGACCTTGGGACTGCCTTGGCTGTGAGCAATCCATCACACAATGCCCTGGCTGCCTGCACCAGAAGCAGATGAGCTCCCTCTACTCTGGCCTCCCAGATGAAGCCACTGAAGGTGCTGGTGTAGGGAACTACTGTCGTGACCTAGATGGATGAAAACTAGGGCCGGAGGACCTCTGCCTCTTGTTGGAGCGCCCACCTGAATGTGCCTCTGCTCCACCCTACGGTGCCCTAACCTCCCTGGATCTACGAGTTTCATTCAAAGTGTTCTCAATCACAGCTGTTAACTCTACCAACTCTGTAAAAACATGCCGCCTCAATCTTGCCACCCGCTCTCTGATCGCAGGCGTCAAACTAGTCTCAAACTTCCTTGAACATAGCTCGTCAGTAGCTACCAATTCCTATGCAAAGCGGGATAAACTGGTAAATCTGGCCTTGTACCACATGATATTCATTGTCCCCTAAGTGAGAGAGTAGAACTCTTCTCTGTAAATGTTCCTTGAGGATGCAAAAAAGTATTTTTCTAGAAATACTCTCATAAAAGAAACCCACATGTCCTCCACTATATTCTTGGCATACTTTCACCACTCATGGGCATCATCTCTCAGCTAAAATGCGGCAAAAGTAACCCTCAAATCTTCCTCAACTATCTGCAATGTATCCAGAATTTGGGTCACAAGTTCCAACCATTCTATAGCTATCATGGGATTAGGATCCCTAGCCAAGGTAGGAGGGTCAAGCCGCCAAAACTCTTGTATCGCAATAGTCGCCCTTGGCTCAGCCACTCTCTCTCTCCCCCTAGCAGCCTCAACTAACTGACAGATGGAGCCTACTATTTCACGCAGCAACTCTATCCTGTCTATCGATCCTTGGGAAGCATTTGCATCCTCCGTATCAGGGATTGGCATATCCCTTTAGCCCAAACCATGACCTCGTCCTCTCCGTGCAAACATAACTTATATATGAAAGTATAAGTTCTAAGCAACCCAAGAGAGGGGTGAATTGGATTTTAAAAAGATAATAATAATTTTAAAAATCTTTTTGAAAATCTTTTAATATCACAAACAATTATAGCAAGTATAATCAAAGAATAAAGTAATGCGAATATTAAAAAAATTAAGGATAGAGAAAATGAATCGGACACAGAGATTTATAATGGTTCTGCTTCTTCCAAGCCTACGTCCACTCCCTAAAACTCCCCTTGAGAATTTCCACTAAAGTAGAATGCTTATGGGTGCATTCAAAACCTTTACAACTTTAAGACGATCCTACGAAAAACACACCCTTGTTTTTCTTTTAATCTCTTGAGTTCTTCTTTGATGAGATTTACTCACTCACTCAAAGGATGAAGGCTGACTCACCCTTAGATACAATAAATGAAGTGTTACAATGAGTCTCACTCACTCTCTTTACAAAATGATTGGCAATAAATGAAAAGTAAAAAGATGAGAAACAAGAGCTAGAGTTATGACCAATAAATGAGAGCTTGAGAGATTGTGACTTTGATTCAAGAAATACAACAGTAATTGTAAGTCTCCAATTATTTTAAATGCTGAAGAGTAACTCCTTATATAGGCTCTTGAAGATTCATGACCGTTAGAGGTAGGTGGGAGCAATAAATGCCAAAAATCCAACCATTGAACTGAGCCACGCAATTTAAATTTCTATCGCAGGTGTCGACACAAATGGGTTTGGGTAGACACAAATCTTCTAGGGCTTGGTTCTTTAATGGTTGGGTCGACTTAAATCTTCGTTGGTGTCAACTCAAATTTCTGTATCCTTCTCCAACTCAACGGTGTCGACACAAATATATTTGATATCGACTCTTATTGTCCTTCAACTTTTCGGGAGGGTCTTTTTGTGTTGACTCAAATTGTCTTTGGTGTCGACACTAAAAAGTGCAGGAACTCTTAGTGATTTTGTGTCGACTCATTTTGGCTTTTGTGTTGACTCAAAATTCTTTAGGCATGCTTGGTATATTTGTGTCGACTCATTTTGCATTTTGTGTCGACTCAAAAATTCTACAGGCAGCCTCGGTACATTTGTGTCGACTCATCTTCAATTTGTGTTGACTCAAAATTTCGAACAACCAAAGTGAAGAATCACTTAGTGTCGACTCAAACTGAGTTTGTGTCTACTCATTTTAAGTGCATAGAGTCTTGGTTCTTTTGTGTCGACTCAAATTTTAATTTGTGTCGACTCAAAGTGTAATACCTGAAACATCTTAGATAAATATGTTAAGGTGTCAACTCATTAGCTCAAAGGTGTTAACACACTTCAGAACATCAAGTATTCTTTACCTTAAGGTATTAACTCAAATATCAATTAGGGTCAACACAAAATATTCTTATTCAAGAACATTTAAGTGTTAATCCATTTGAGAGATGAGTCATCTCATATGGCTAAAGGTGTCAAATCATTTGTCATTTTATGTTAACACTACTTTTTTGAAAATTTAAATAATCTTTTTAAATCAATTCAACTTACAAAATAAATTATAAAAATCATCAAAATTTAATTAAAAAGCCTTTGAGCTAACAAAAGGGAATATAGAACATAAGATTCATCACATCGTGCTATCACAAACATTAACTATATAACTATGCTAACATCTAGCCATTTAAGATCATGTAAACATATCTCACATACCGAGGAGAACCGACAAGAGTGACGCGTCAATTTGGGTAACCTACTTAGATTCCTTACCAGAAAACACGTCAGCCAAACGCATTTCTAACTTGGCTTCCAAGTTTGTCAATCCATATGCCCGGAGGCAAGACCAATCAATTCTAAGGTCTAACCCTCATGCTCACGCATACACAGTATTCACATATTCAACATGTTATCATACTTATTTATCAAAATATCTAAACACGTGAAATCAAGCACACGCAATCATACTCAGAGGGTGATGCAACCTCTTTCCACGACTCTTAGGTATTTGAACTCAGAGCTCTGATACCAAGTTGTGACGCACTAATTTCCAACGATAAAACTCCACGAAAACCAAAACAAAAATGGAATTTTATTTGTAAAATAATTAACAAAATATTCCACTTTAAACCAACAAGGATACCCCTGAGCTTCTCCAACCAAAAACCTTCTTTCGACACAAACCCAACTTTTTGACACAACGGCTGTCCGCTCAAGAGGACTCTCCACCGCTCGAGCAGACAGACACCCAAGAGATTTTCAAGCCAAAAATTAGAAAATCTTTCCAAGTCTCAAAATCAAACCTAAAAATCTCATTTTTTGAACTAGAGTTCGAACAAACAATATATTTGGGACAAAAAAAAATTTATGTGATAAAGAAATTACTCTTTCGACTCGAAATGAATATAATAAAGCGTTGAAATTACCTTTTTGAAAACCATGAACTCCCACAAGTCATATCATGTAATAAACTTAGAAAAGCGCAAAACATGCTGTTTACCCAAACAAACAAGGTTTAAACATAAAATATGATATTTGACCAAAAATCGATGAAAAACGGTTAAGAAAGTTTGACACACCCTCACTATTTTGTTCATAACTTTTTCTATCAAAAGAGTTTTATTGTGACATTGATGTCATTGGAAAGAAGACTTCAGGGGCTTCAGTTTGAGTAAAACAATGACCCAATTTTGAGTCCGGATGAGGGAGATATGATCAAACAAAAATGGTCCTGCACAGCTAGTCCGCTCGAGCAGACTGTTGGAAGCAAGACTGCCAAGATCTTTGTTTTTGCAAATAATTAACGAAAAAAATTAACTGGACGGGCAATCGCCAAAACAGACTCCAAATAAAGCTTTTGATGATGAACGATCAAAATAAAATCGTTGCATCCGAAGTTAATTTAAAAGAATACCTTTTTACCAGCCGAATCTTAAAAGAATACCTTTTTACCGGTCGAATCTTTAACGACGATTTGAATCTGAGTTGAAGCTCCTGTCAGGTCTTCTACTATATTCTCTTATGCGGTTCTCGAATATAGTGTGTGCTATATTCTCTGAGAACTTTTACCGGCAGAACCAAGACAGCTTTAGTCTTAGAAGACAAGTTGTGAAACTAGTTCAGCCTACCCGCATTTATATAGGGCTATAGCAGAGACCTGGGGAGTAATTATGAGTAAGATTTCCTGTGAAACACAGACACGTATTAGCGGTTTCTGCAATTAAGAAAAGCTCATAGCGGTATCTACAATTATGAAAAACCAACAGCGATTTCTGTAATTTTCATAAAATACTGAATTACAGTTCACACCACTAAAGAACTATAATTGCACTCTGACCCATAATCTCAAAACCATATAGCATTAAGCTCCTGTTATTAATTGCTTATCATTTCTCTCCACGTTAAGATTCCTGATACTCGCTAATAAAATTTAATTACTGATAATTTAATTTAATCGGCATTTTGATATTCCCTAAGCCCTTCCGCTTAACTTATTTGACTGTCGGATAATTAAATTCACCTACACGGTTTGGCCTAATCAATACTTATAAGCTTCCTTAAGGGGGTATCGTCAATCCCGATATTTCGGGATGTGAATTCCGTCAATATTTAATATTTTTCTCATAAATAATAACGCTATCCAACTTACCGGGAATATAGATCCATATAAGATCGCATCCTCTAATGAATCAAAACAACGAATATTAAGCATATGCAAATCAATAACCTTATGGTGTGAATTAATTTATATAGTCAGTATAAAATTAATTACCCCAAATGTCCCATTCAATACACACAAAGTGTACTAGCGCAGAGAGTCGGAACAATAGACGACACTACTATCTATTTCCCGTAACCAAGACAGGCCTACTAAAATCCTGTGTTACAGTTGTACCGATGGTATGCTTATTTCAATCTGAACTATGAACATAAAATTTATATTCTGCAACAATCTAAAATCTGATTTTCTGTGTATAAGTCGTACTCTACGCACCAGATTAAATACTATACAGATTATTGGACATCCATGCATAACCAATAAATAAAATACATACATTGCTCATAAAAATTCTCATAAAATAGAAAATTAATTATTAAAAAATAAAATTAAATACTAAAACCATGATTTTCAGTATACCAACCCTAACAATCTCCCACTTATACTTAAAACCATGCTGCTATACATTTGACTCCCATATCCAACTATCACAAAGTCTTAGCCAGTAAGCTCTTTGTAAAGGATCTGCAAGGTTGTCTCCAGATGCAAGCTCTATGTCCGACTGAAAGTCTGAGTCTGTACACCCTAAAGGTCCTAGACTGTCTTCTTGGTAAACCAACATATAATCTTTAGTCCCTTTCAGGTACTTGATTATATATTCTTTATCGCAGTCCAATGCTCCTGCCCTAGATTAGACAAATTTCTGCTAACCATGCCAACGGGAAAGCAGATGTCGGGTCTAGTGCGAAGCATAGCATAGACGAGGCTTCTTACTGCCGAAGCATAAGGAACTGTCTTCATCTTCTCTATCTCATCAGGTGTCTTAGGACATTGATCCTTAGATAGATTGATTCCATGCCTAAAAGGGAGAAACCCTTTCTTGGAATCCTGCATGCTAAAATGAGTAAGGATATCATCGATATATTTTACTTATGATAAGCCAAACATCCTTTATTTTCGATCTCGCATAAGCTTAATCTCAATGATGTGACTGGCTTCTCCCAAGTCCTTCATGTCGAACTGTCATGATAACCATACTTCAACCGTAAATAATGTCCCTCCTTCATTTTCGATGAGCAAGATATCATCTACATAAAGTACTAGGAAGATCACCACGCTTCTGTCATGCTTCTTGAACACACAGGACTCATCTGGACTTTGATCAAAATCATAAGACTTAATGGCTTGATCAAACCGTGTGTTCTAAGACCTCGATGCCTGCTTAAGTCCATAAATGAATCTCTTAAGCTTACACAACATGTGTTCCTGGCCCTTTGCAATGAATCCGTTAGTTATGATGAGTAAAATTTTGAATTTATTTTAATTTAGTTCCCTCTACTATTTTAAAATTAATTCGTCAACAGCCTGGTAACCTGAGAATAGCATGCTTCGATGTGAGGGCATTACTATCCTTCATAAGACCAGACAGGTCAATTCTTTTTAATTTTACTATCTAAGCAATTGACCATGTCAAGTAAAATTAAATATCTGACATAGTTTCGGTCCAGTATATAATAGCAGTGACTCAAATGGAGAGGATACTATTATATATAGTTAAGTGTTAACCATCACTTAATTCCAAATCAATCGCTTCGCAATGAACCCTTCAGATAGAGAAGTAATACACACTAACAATTATCTAGAATTATCCATAAATGAGATTTGTACTAGCGATACCGTAATTAATTTGTCTGATTTGGAGAAAGGCCTTACTGCCAGCACGCAGGGTTTAATTGCATCGCTTACAAACTGGTGATGGAGACCGCGAAATTTATCTGTAAATAAATTCTCTCTCCCACTTAAATTTTTAAAATATTTTTTAGGTTTATAAAATTTTTTTAATTAAAATAAGTTTATTAATCTCAAAATCCACACGATCTGAAAAGATCAAACATTTTTTCATGTACACGATTCCAAATATTATAGTTTTTCAAACTATCTTTACGTATTTAAATGTGTAACAAATAAAATTTAATAAATGCACAGTTTTTTCTCTAGCTTTAAGTTAAGGTAGTGATTAAAGTCATTTATTTATTGTATTTTCCGTTTCACATTTTTTGAAAAATAATAATTTATTTTGATTAAATATTTTTTTATTTAATTAATTCAAAATTTGAAATTAATTCTCACAGTTTTTCAAGATATCCGATTTAAAAAAATCATCTTAAACGTAATATTTTGTAAAAAATAAAATATCTAAAAAAATTTCATTTAATTAAAATTAATTAATTAAAAAAACCTAATTTTATTTTTCATTACAAAATATTTTAATTAAAATCGAATTTTTAAATTAATTAAATTAACAGGATAAATAAAACAGATATGCAATCATCAACGCAATTCATATGTATATAAACATGATATGCATATATCTCAGTTTTAAGATCCAAGTAAAACACTGAGGAGTTTCAGTCTTCCTTAAAGAGTCAGCTACTTCAATCCATGTTCGCCTAGCCAGCGCCGCCTTGCCACCGCCTCATCTGAGCTCCATTTTCAACGAGCTTTATATCGTTGGAAAGCTCCCAAAATATGGGACTTGTTGTCAAAAAATCTGTTGGAAAACTGCCCAAAAATATCCAAAAAAACTATCCGAACAACAAAAAATGTTGCTCGCCGCAATAGCACTACGTAACCAACTTCTGGGGCTTTGTTGACATCTTCCCGAACTAAGTTTTCGATGTACTTTATATCAAAAGAAAGCTCTCCAAAATTAATATATTTTTATGAAAAAAATTGCTCAAAAACAGCTCTAGAAATAGTAAAAAACACTGCCCAAAACTACTGCCACAGCACCCAGCGCCACCGCCTTTAACCACCAACTTCCCGAGGCCGTTCTGTCGTCATATGAACTCCGTTTTCGATGTGTTTTATATCAAAATGAAGTTCTCAAAAAGTACTATCTTTTTGTCAAAAAAACTGCGTGAAAATAGCACAAAACTATTAGAAACCTGCTTTGAAGCTACTATCGCTGGGCGCCACCGCTGCTGGCCTGTTTGACGCATGTTTGGGTTGTGATTTTGGTCCAATTTTTTTTTTATTTTTGACAGCATTTTGAGATATGTTTTACTGCTATTTTATGTTTAAAATTTTTTCCAAAAAATGGCCCAAAAAATCACAAAAATCGTCCCCGAACCGCCTTTGGCAAAACCGCCGGAACTGGGCTGTTTTGGTGATTTTTTCTTGCTGTTTTTGACTTATTTTTTATACTATTTTTATGGAGAAATAATGCAGAAAAATTCACCAAAAAACCATTTAAAACCATTAAAAAACTTACTGCGCTCCATGGCCTATAAAAACCCGAACCACCGCCGGTACCGCTTTCGTTCTTTGTGTTCTTAGACATGTTCAACCTGTTCTTAAATCATCTAAATAGATGTTTTAAAAATAGAAACTAGCTATTATATCGATCCTATATCCCGAAGGTACACATTCGATCTATCACGGTCAACCCCCGTGATTAAAAATAATAATCATTATTCACACCATTCTATCAAACATAAAAATTAAATGACGATCATAAAACTAGGATTAGAATGCCTGCAAAACAAAGTTAACAGCAGTTCTAAAACTACTCGGCCTCAATAATCAAAAATAAAAAATAAAACAGCTCTGATACCAATTGTTTGAGGCAAGACTGCCAAGATTTTTATTTTTGCAAACGATTAACGGAAAAAATTAACTGAGCAGGCAATAGCCAAAACGGGCTCCAGATAAAAGTTTTAATGACGAACCATCAAAATAAAACCCGTGCATCCGAAGTTAATTTAAAAGAATACCCTTTTACCGGTCGAATCTTCAACTACGACTTGAATCTGAGTTGAAGCTCCTGTCAGATCTTTTACTGTATTTTCTTATACGATTCCTAGATATAGTGTTGGCTATAATCCTCCGAGAACTCGTACCGGCAGAATTGAGACTGCTTTAGTCTTAGAAGACTAGTTATGAAACTGGTTTAGCCTACTTGCATATATATAGGGCTACAGCAGGGACCTATGGAGTAATTATGAGTAAGACTTCTAGTGGAACACAAACACATATCAGCGATTTCTGCAATTAAGCAAATCTCATAGTGGTATCTGCAATTATGGAAAATCAGCAGTAGTTTTTACAATTTTCATAAAATACTGAATTACAGTTCACACCACTAAAGAACTATAATTGCACTCTGACCCATAATCTCAAGACCATATAGCATTGAGCTCCTGTTATTAAATGCTTACCATTTCTCCCTACGTTAAGATTCTCGATACACGTCAATAAAATTTAATTACTGACAATTTAATTTAATCAGCATTTTGATATTTCTTAAGCCCTTTCGCTTAACTTATTTGACCGCCAAATAAATAAATCCACATGCAGGGTTTGGCCTGGTCAAAACTTATAAGCTTCCTTAAGGGGTTATTGTCAATCCCGATCTTTCGGGACGTAGATTCCATCAATAATTAATATTTGTCATATAAATAATAACGCTATCCAACTCACCGGGAATATATACCCATATTAGATTGCACCCTCTAATGAATCAAAATAACGAATATTAAATATATGCAAATCAATAATTATTTCAGAATAAAGAGGATAAGCACTAATCATAATAATCTTGGGATGTGAATTAATTTATATAATCAGTATAAAATTAATTGCTCCAAATATTTCGTTTAATACACACAAAGTGTACTAGTACAGAGAGTCAGAACAATAGATGATGCTATTATCTGTTCCCTGTAATCAAGACAGGTCTACTAAAACTCTGTGTTACAGTTGTACCAATGGTATATCTATTTTCATGTAAATTATGAACATAAAACTTATATTCTGCAAGAACCTAAAATTTGATCTTCTGTGTGTAAGCCCTACTCTACACACTAGATTAAATACTATACCGAATATTGAACATCCATGCATAACCAAGAAATGATATACATACATTGTTCATAAATATTCTCATAAAATAAAAAATTAATTTTATTAAAAAACAAACTTAAATACTAAAATCATGATTTTCAGTATACCAACCTTAACATGGACTTCGGGCGCTCGAGCTAGCTGGCACCCGAGAAAAACTCAAATTTTTCTTGTTTCGAGTTCTAAGCCCGAAAATCGAATCTCTTCACCATTATACATCAAATTTCCATTTGTGAACCCAAATCGAAGCCTCCAAACTCCCATTTTACACCCTTAGACAATGATAAGCCCAAAACTACCACAGAACCTCAAAAGAAACATTCAAAACTCAATTCCATCCCACTGAAATCAACCAAAAATAGTTTTTAATCAAAAACCCGATTTAACGAAACATAAATTATTTTTCACACATTTTTAGCCGGTGAAATAGCATATAATTGCACGTAGCACCCTTTAAAGACAACATAGTCTCGGATCCTACCTCGTTGAGTTAAAAACTTGATGTCTTGATCCACGTGCAAAACTGAACTTCCCATTGAGACTACGGGAGACGTAGATGCAGAAGACTACGGCTGATACAACCCCACTAGATAAGAACTCAGACCAGATGTCCGTTGGCGCTTACCCTTGCGTCCCTAAGACTGTGCATGTCCCCCGTCCTGCTGACTCATACTATCTCTGTCTCTGCGCGTCTCGTTCAGGGTGTCTTCCACTTTCATGACTGTCTCTACTAACTCTGTAAAGACCTGCATCCGAAATGCCACCACTCTATCTCTAATAGTGGGCTACAAGCCCCTTTCGAATCTCTTCGCACGGAACTCATCAGTGGATACAATCTCTTGTACAAATCGGGATAGGCTAGTAAACTCGGCCTCATACTGGACTACTGTCATCGTTCCCTGAGTAAGAAAAAGGAAGTCCTCTCTGTAACGATCTCTTAAAGTCGCCGAAAAATACTTCTCCAGAAATACCTTTGTGAGCGCCTCCCAAGTGCCTCCTACAGTAGTCCTGGAAAATTTCCACCACATATGGGCACTCTTCCTCAATTGGAAGGCAGCAAAAGTAGCTCTCAAATCATCTTCCTCTATCTGAAGCGTATCCAAAATCCTAGTTACCAACTCCAGCCATTCAGTGGCTACCGTGGGCTTGGGATCCCCAGAAAAGGTAAGAGGGTCCAGATGGTGGAACTCGCGCATTGCGACTGTCGCCTTAGTTTGGGTACGCTATCCCTTCCCCTAGCGACTTCTACCAGTTGTCGGATGGAGCCTACCATCTCACACAACTAATCTACAACGTCAACTGGGCCTTGGGGAGCATTAGCATCCCCAATATTTGGGACTAGAACATCCCTTCGGCCAGAACCACGGCTACGGCCTCGTCCATGGCCTCATCCTCCCCGTGTGGACATATTCTATACAAAACAACATAATAAGATAAGCTTCCATAAAACATGTTATTGCTAACATAAAAGACAACGCACATAAGCATGCTAACACATAACCACTTAAGATTATGTCATCACATCGCATATACTGAGGAGAACCAACAAGACGGACACGTCAATCTGGATAACCTATTTAGATTCCTTGTTGGAAAACACGTCAGCCAAACGCCTTTCTAACTTGGCTTCCAAATTTGTTAGTCCAAATGCCTGAAGGCAAGACTAATCGATCCTAAGGTCCAACCTCCACACCCACGTATACACAAACTTTCATGCTCAACAGGCTATCTCATGTCATAAAAAATGCATATTCACATGCAATCAAGCACACGCACATCCTCACAAGGTGATGCACCCTCTTTCCCATGGCTCTTAGGTATTCAACCCCAGAACTCTGATACCAAGTTGTCACGCCCCAAACTCTAGGATCACGTGAAAGTCCACTAAAACACCATTTATGAAAATATCTTTAGTTGAAAAACTATCAACTCAAAGATATTGCATTAGGATAAAAGAATACCCAAGGTTCATCTCTCACAAACAGTAAACATACAGTTCCATACATGCATACGTATATCGCCTCAAGGCGTACAAAACTCTTCTTTAGAAACAGACATCATATGTAAAACTACATGTCTCAAAATAACAAAAAAAACTACAGCAAGTCTTCCGCCACTATGGGCATCTAGGTCAACTTCTCATGTTCATCTATACCTGAAAAAGATTTGCACAAAATCCCACACCGTAAGCCAAAGCCCAATAGAAAAAGACTATAAATCCATAAAGTAAGATATGCAATTATAGTACAAGCTGACTCACTCAAAGGAGCCAAAAAGATTTTTTATCCTGAAAATCACAAGTTTCTATCATACTAACACGAGTCTCAAAAACAGTTTCATTTCATAAAATCCCATGTTTTCATCCTTAGAACCATGTATAAAACCATGTATTGCCAAAAGTGCAAATAACATGCCACAGTTAAAAAAAATAGTAGTAAAACAGTATTCTCCACTCAAGCCACCCAGCAGAGAAAAATAAGATAAAATGAATTATATGTACCGACTCTGCCACACACATGAACAAAGATAACAACTATTGACTCTTGCCCATTACTCTAAAACTGTTTAGGGCTTGCTAAGTAATGACAAGTTCTATACGGAATCACAACAATGTAACCACTTAGTTTACGGGCCCAAAACTCGAGGGTACTAAGCACCCACCACCTCGTTTACGGGGATTAACCCGAAGGACCATAGGCACCTACTCTGCGCACGTTTTTGAACTTCCACTGAGGAGAAATAGAAACCCAACTCAACACACCCACTATCATGGTACATCTATAGAAATTATTTAAAAACCAGTACGTAGCTCGACTGCAAAAATATTTCTACAAGTATACATCAACGTGTATAAAGATCCATCCATCAGCATAGAGATCAAACAAAACATTTCAAAATATTCCATCGTTTCCATCAAAACGTTTAAAATCTGATACTCAACCCCGAGGATTAGCTCCAAACCTCCAAAACACATTTTTCTCACGATTTTAATAAATCTTCTGGTTTCAAAATCACCTTTTTGTAAACCATGAACACCCACAAGTCATATCATGTAATAAACTAAGAAAATTGCAAAAAAAAACATGCTTTTTACCCAAAGAAACAAGGTTTAAACATAAAATATGACATTTGGCCAAAAACTGATGAAAAAGGGTTAAGAAAGTTTGGCACACCCTCACTATTTTGGTTGTAACTTTTTCTATAAAAAGAGTTTTATTTTGAGATTGGTGTCATTGGAAAGAAGACTTTCGAGGCTTCAGTTTGAGTACAAAAATGACCCAATTCTGAGTCTGAATGAGGGAGATATGGTCAAACGAGAATGACCCTGTGCAACTATTCCACTCGAGCAAACTTCGAGCGCTCGAGCGAGCAGGCATCCGGGAAAAACCCAAATTTTTCCTGTTTTGAGCTCCAAGCCCCAAAACCCAATCTATTCACCATTATACATCAAATTTCCATTTTAAAACCCAAATCGAAGTCTCTAAACTCCCTTTTTACACCCTCGGACATTGATAAGCCCAAAACTACCACAAAACCTCAAAAGAAACATTCAAAACCCAATTCCATTCAACCAAAATCAACTAAAAATAAGTTTTAAACCAAAATCCGATTTAACAAAACATAAATCAATTTTTCATGCATTTTTAACTAGTGAAATAGCATATAATTACACGTAGCACCCTTAAAGATAACATAGTCTAGGATCCTATCTCGTTGAGTCAAAAACTCGACGCCTCAATCCACGTGCAAAATTAAATCTTGTCGGAACAAAATTCTGTCCGGATGAAAGCGTAGCCCACCACGAGGATACTAAGGATCCGCTATCTGATCGTTAAAAACTAAGCCCTGGGCTCCCGAGAAGTTAGAGAGAAGGCAGAGAGAAAAAGGTGTAGAGAAAGAGATAGGCTTGAAAAAGTTATTTTTCTGACTCAAAAGATATTTTTGTGGATTTTATAGATTTTTGCGCCAGGCCTCCACGGCTCGAGCGCCCAAGCACGTATACATAACACATATACATAAACATGTTGTTCTAAATAACGAGCAAAGCGGTAAACAACACATGAGATATACATATGAAAATAAAAAGGAACCGGGTCTCACAAAACCCCCCAAGGCTTACAATATAAGTTTTCTATTCCTAAAACATTATACACCCGAAACTTGGTTCAAGCAAAAAGAAAAACTAAGAAAATTCTTCTGCCACCTCTAGCTTCTCTAGAACGTCCTGCGTGATCATGTGTACCTGAAAAGGTTTTCAAATCCCACACCGTGAGCCGAGACTCAATAGGAAACAAACTAACATGAAGTAAAAGCAAAACATACTCTCACAAATATAATAATAACATTACGACATGCACGAGCCTCAATTACAATTTTGTACTAATCACAATAATTCACATGCAATGCATGCATCTTTACGGGCTCTTATCGTAAGACCAGAATTTGCCCCTCATTATGCAAATCTTCATGGGCTTTCACTGCATAACCAATATTCACCCCTCATTATGCAAGAATCGATCAAGTTTACACGCACATGACCATGTATAAACATCAAAAACATATATCAACGTCATCCATCTAACCATGGAGACCAACCAACGTTAAAACAAGGCTCAACCCCAAGGGTTAGCTCCAAAGCTCCAAGATTAGGTTTTAGCAAACATTTACATAAATTCTTTCGATTTTTAAACTCCTCTTTTTAAAAACAACATGAACACATACGTCTGCCAAAGTCATAATAAATCACAAAAGCACACAACATACTTTTTAGCCACCCTTACATGGCTCAAACACGAAATCTAATATTTAATGCATTTGAAAACTATATAAAAGCATAAAACTTCACGTAGCACCCCTTTAAAATAAGATAGTCTAGAATCCTACCTCGATGAGTTAAAACTCAAAACTTTGAACTCCAGCAAGAAGTCAATTCACCAAAACACAATTTTGTTTGGATGAATGAGAAGCCTGTGGTGAGGATCAAGGATCGACTATGCAAACGCCAAAATACGAACTTGAACCAAGCTTAAAGCTAAAGAGAAGGCAAAGGTTTTGAGTGTTCTTAGTGGAGAGAGGAAGAAACTTATAAATAAAGTTTTGGTTCAAAAACCAAGGCATGGGCTATCACATAAATATATCGCGCCCAGCTGTCTGCTCGAGCGAACCAGGCTCCTCTCGAGCGGTCCCCCACTGACCCAACTCTCAGCCACCTACCCGCTCGAGTGAACAAAAATCCACTCAAGCGACCATTGCTGGGTGAAAACCCAAACAAAAGAAGCAGGACCAAACCCACGCATGCATGACACATATAAAAATATGCTATTCTATAACGATTAAAGCAATAACCAACACATCGTATAAACATTATGAAAACAAAATGGAACAATCCATTCATGTTATTTTTCATGAATCTAACATCAGTTCTTCTAAGAGTTTTTGTGAAGATAACCTTGTAGACATAGAAAAAGGACTTGAGGATATTTTTATCAAAGACTAAGAAGAGAAAAATCATGAGGAAAACAGCAATGAGTAGCAAATCGCAGCTCAGCATACTAAAGGACCTTCAAATCATGGAAACGTTGATCTTCCCAAGAAATGGAGGTATGCTCATGGTCACCCAAAAGACTTGATCATTGGTAACCCTGCTCAACGTATAAAAACTATATCTTCTCTTTATAATGTTTGTGGTATTCTAGCATTCCTTTCTCAAACTGAATTAAAACCTTTTGAAGAAGTTGAAAATAATTATTTTTGAATATTGGCTATACAAGAAGAGCTAAAACAATTTGAAAAAATAAAATTTGAATTTTAGTCCCAATACCTAAGAATCACTCCATCATTGAAACGAAATAGATTTTTAAAAATAAAATGGATGAGAATAGAGTAGTTCTTATAAACAAAGCTCGACTGGCCGCTCCAAGTTATAATCAAGAAGAATGTATCAATTTTGATAAAACTTTTTCACATGTGGCTAGACTTAAAACTATTAGGATGCTGCTTGCTTTTGCTTGTTTTAAAATTTTTAAACTTTATTAAATGGGTGTCAAAAGTGCCTTTCTAAATTGTTTTATTGCTATGAAGTTTTTGTAAAACAACCTCCTGATTTTGAAAACTCAAATTTTCCAAATCATATTTACAAACTCACCAAGGCTTTTTATGATTTGAAACAAGCACCAAGAGCTTGGTATGAAAAGCTAAGCAAATTCTCGATTGAAAATGAGTTTTTAGGGGGGTAAAATTGATACAACTCTTTTTATCAAGTCTAAAGAAAAAGACATGCTAGTTGTACAAATTTATGTTGATATTATTTTTAGATCAACTAATGAGAATATCTACAAAGACTTTGCTAAGTATATACAGGGAGAATTTGACATGAGCATGATGGGTGAGCTCAACTACTTCATTGGATTTCAAATTAAATAAACTCATGAATGAATTTTCATCAATCAATCCAAATACACTAAAGACTTGTTAAAGAGGTGTGATATGTTGAATGCCAAACCTATGGGAACTCCTATGTGCCCTTCAACAAAACTAAACAAGGAAGAAAAATGGTAAGACAATAGAAGAAAAGCGATATTGAGGTATGATTGGAGCTCTTCTTTACTTAACTACTAGTAGACCAGACATTATGTTTAGTGTATGCATATATGCTAGATTTTAAGCTAATCCTAAATAATCACACACGATTGTTGTTAAGAGTATCTTTAGATACCTCTTAGGTACACAAAATTTAAAATTATTTTATTCTAGAGGAATAGCCTTTGAATTATTTAGCTATTCTGAAACAGACTTTGTAGGATGTAAAATAGATAAGAAGAGTACTAGTGGAACTTGCCAATTCCTAGGACCTATCTTATATCTTAATTTAGCAAGAACCAAAACTTTGTAGTTTTATCTACAGCTAAGGCTAAGTATATAGCAGCTGGTAGCTACTGTGTACAAATTCTTTAAATGAAATGACAACTAGAAGACTAAAATATATTCTTAGATTATATTCCCATTAAATGTGACAACATTAGTACCATTAATATATCTAAGAATTCTATACAACACTCAAGAACAAAACACATAGAAATCATACATTATTCATTAGAGATCATATACAAGAAGAAAACATTGAACTTAAACTTGTAGGCACAGACCACCAACTTGCTGACATTTTTACCAAACCTCTTAATAAAGAAATATTTTGATACATAAGAAGAGAACATAGTATTCTATGTACCCCAAATTGATGATTAAATGCTATCTTGATAATGTCTTTTTGCTACATTTCAATCTCTATTTATGCTTTCTAAGAGGTGTCGACACAATGTTAAAAAGTGTCAGCATTAGCGTGAAAAGTGTCAACCCATCGCTATATAGTATCGACACAAATGTGAAAAGTGTCGACCCCCTGCTATATAGTGTCGACACAAGGTGCTATCCTGTTTTGCATTGCGAAAGGTGTTGACATACGGATGAAAAGTGTTGACACTAAGATCCGAAGGTGTCAACCCCATGTTAAAGCAGTATCGACACAAACCCTATTTTGGTTACCCCATATGATGCTTGAAAAGTGTCGACACCCAGAAAGAAAGTGTCGACACAATATCTCATTTATGAAAAATGGGTTTTTCCTCTTTTTCATTTCGCGCTCTCAAAATCGTTCATTTCAAAGAAACCGTTCATCTCCCCCTCTCTCTCAATCACTCTCCCTCTTTGAAACCCTCATTCCCAAACTCTAGTGTGGACTCAATGCCTCCACGAACAATTTGGGAAAAAGTAAATGAAAGGATGTCGATAAAAGCTCTAGTTCGAGATCGAACAAGAAGAAGAAAACGACTACGATGTTCAACTAAGAGATGGGATTCGAAGCAGCATTGAAGTTTCAATCGACGGCAATCAAAAATTAGTTCTACCTTCACTTCGCCAACCAGAAAATTTTATCTGGTAGGTCGATTAACTTTTCCTTCTTTGACTCCGCTAAAATGCAGTTTACTCAATGGTTTGCAAACCTAGGGTGGACGAACCTTCTGAAAGTCCAAGATCCCCATTACCCTTCTCTTGTGAGGCTATTTTATGCCCACATGAAAATCTCTAACCCCCTCAAGGACACCAAAATCACATCCTAGGTCAATAATACTGAAATTTTGTTTGACTACAAGACCTTGAACTCTATTTTAGGTATCCTTAATGAACACATTCCTGTCCCCTATCACCAGAAAAAGGGAACCCTCGATTTCTTTTCTTTTCATGGTGCTATTAAACAAATCTTTTGCATTCAAACTGTGAACCCAATAAAACCTCTTGAGGCTAACTCACTGAGCCTTGAGATGAGACTTCTGCACCATTTTGTGAATCATATTTTCTTACCATAATTCAAAAAATTTGGAGATGGGACTTTCATGCACATCTTCATTATGTGGTGTATCCTTGAAGACCAAAATCTAGACCTAGGCTTTCTATTTATTTCTGATATGCTCCAAACCCATTCAAAATCTAACACTTCTCTGCAATACGGGATGTACCTAACTAAGGTGTTTAGGCACTTTGGTTTAGACTTAACCAATGAGAAAGGAATTTCTTTCTCAAATCACTCTTTGTATGAAAAAATCACTCTTAAACACATGCACATTGTTCAAGTTGATGGTGTTTGGACAAAAAGAGAATCTTTTCCCTCTCCCTCAAATATCACCCCCTCTCCCACTCAAACTCCTCCTCCTCATCTTCATCTCAGATCTCTAATTTTCCCAATTCCTTTTGATCCACTCTCCTAGATCCTTCCCTCGTTCTCTCTTTCCTCCATCCTCATCTGCATATCCTCTTCCTCTTCCTCGATATGCTTCATCATCATCTTAGCCTACCCCTCCATCTTCTCAGCAATTGGCTGAGTTAACTTTATTGATTCAAAACATGAGCACTTCCATTTTATCCTATCTTGAGTCCTTTCACAGGAAGGTTGACTATGAGATTTTTGACCTCAATGCCCACGTTGATATCATTGCCGAAGGTGTTGTTGCTATCAGCAAGAAAATGAAAGGTCTCTAGAAAGAAGTGAGGCAAGCTTGTGAGGTTGATCACACTCTAAGCCAGATCATGGCCAAGAGCACTAATGAGATTGTGCAAGCCAATCTGAGAATTCTACATCAAGTTCGCAAGGAGTATGATCAAGAAACTATGATTGCAGTCTAAGAAAATTCGAGGAAAGTCGAAGAACATCTAACCTGGCTCAAGGATGCGTGGGAAAATTAGTTTAAGAAAAAGGAAACTGCTGCAGATAAGGGGATAAGACTCAAGAGAGAAGCACACCTGGCACTCCAAGTAATTTTTGCAATGTTCAAGAAAAAAGAAAAAGAATCCGAAAAAGCTTAATCTTCCAAGGAAAGAGCAGTTGAGAGAAAGAAGAAACAAGAAGAGAAGAAGGCTTTCAAACGGCAAATGAACGAGTTCT
>JAOTRH010440827.1:0-32975 GCA_034768845.1 Heliamphora exappendiculata
TCTCTATCCCTCATCTTTTAATATTTGTTTTGATTATATAATTGCATATCTTGCTTTATAGCAATATTAAAAGATTTTTGAAATTTTTTTAAAAACTATTTATCTTTTTAAAAGACCAAATTCACCCCTTCTTGAATTATATAAATCTAAGAGTAATCTCTTTCTTCCCGCCTCGTACGTGCTACCCCATTATGCACAAGTTTTCACTGCCCTCACTAACAAATGGGATAAGGACAACATTTTTCACTTGCCCATCTTTTCTCACTCCACCCCGCCTCTAATTACATAAACTATATATTTGTAAAAGATGACTACATATAAAATTTATTTTTTAAAATATAAAAAATCTAAAATATAAAAATATTATCTTCCTCTGTTATATTATCTATATTTCTTACATTTTGTGTTTTTAGTTCTATTAATTCATCAACTATTTTTTATTTATTATATTATTTATAACCCTTATTAGTATTATATACTTACAGTTTTGAAACTATCCCAAAATATTCTTATTTTTTTCGGCCTCTATCTTTGTCATGAGCCTAGAATATGATATTTTATATAACCTCTATAGTAGTTGTAGGAGAAATTTGCAGGAATAAATATTGTTCTTTAATATAAATTAGAATAATTCAACCAAAATAAATATTAAAAAAAATAATTATGCAAAAATGAAATACATTAAGAACAAAAAAATTTACCGACAAAGGTGTGGAATATCTCACTGTCTTTGAAAGTATATTTTCACTCATTGGAGTATGTGACTCAATGCATTGCATATACGTCTCTAAACAGGATATATTTTATATTTATATACAAATTATTTTTACAATTTATATTGTTTATTTGTCTATTAATATTTTTATTTTCTCATATTATATTTTATAATTTTTATGCATCGCACAGCTCGATACTAGTTAATACATATACGTATGTAGGTATATCCATATTACAAAGAATAATGGTGTTATGCAACATGCATGTGTCATACATGACATTTTTTTCACTCTTTTATCTCACTTCTCTAGCTAATTAGCACCTTTATTTCTATGTTCATTTAAAATTTAATTTTTTTAAAATTCATTTTAAATCTAATTTTCTTGCTTTCTTTATTTTAAACCCAAATTTCTTGTTTATTTTTTTTATAAATTTTTTTTTTAATATATAAATAATTGATATTTTTTTAAAATATATTAAAATATATTATTTTTTAATTATTTTTTATTTAAATTAAGAGTGAGTAATAAAAATATTTAAACTATCTCTCTTAGTAAATAAAAAATTATATATTATTTAAAATTAATTTTATAATTAAATTTTATTTAAAGAGTTTTTACGCACGAGTAATTGCTAGTACGTATTATTTTGTTTTCTTTTACTGTGTTGTTTTACCAGCTATTTCAAGCGTCACTCCACACTTCCTATAAGAGAATAGACGAAAAGAGGAGAGAAAAAAAACTAGCAATCTATCTGTAGCTTATATTTGGACTAAAAAGTTTAATAGTTTTTTTTTGAGGTATTTTTTGTTTTTTTAAATATTTTTTGATATTTTAATTTAATTTAATTTTTTTGATTAATTGTAATGAGAGAATTTTAAAAAGCATATCCATTATGACTAAATTTGAAAACAATTCACCAAAAATGAAAAAACTAAAAAAAAAAAACCAAAAATCTTACTTAAGTTGGCTTTTATTCATTTTATATGAATTCTATTTAGGTTTTTATCAAAAAAAAATTTACTTTTTTATTTTTTCATGACAGAAATTTTTTTAAAAACATAATAGTGCTATATTTAGTTCTAGTACTTTTTTTTAATAGATTAGGTCGCATCAAGTTTAAAATTATTTTATGAAAAATTTTGGATTTAGTCATTTTTTTAATAGTAGTATTAAATTTAGTTCAAGTACTTTTTTTTAATAGATTAGGTCTCATCAGATTAAAAATTATTTTATTATGTCTAATATACTCCTATTAAAAATATTATTCATTCTGATTTGAAATCTTTAAAAAAAAATTAAAAATAGTATATCCTTTAAATCAAGCAGCCTCTCATTATCTCTATTTCTCATAATTTAAAATCTTTTTAAAAATGGCATATTTCTTAAATCAAACAGTTTCTCTCTCTGTTACGCGAAATCATTCGCTGTCATAAATATACAAATGATATATTTTCAAAACTATTTTACTATACACATAAATCTAATACATTTTTCAAATTCACAAAATTATTAATTTTGATATATGTTTGAACTCATTGCAACTAAATGTGACCATTGATATATTTATTAATAGTTAGTGAAAATATTTTCATAATAAATATAAATTACTGATGTATTTTAACTCTAATTTACTACGCATATGCTATTAATACATTTATCAGTATTATCTGTTACAATATATTCTTATAATATAATTTTAAATTGATAAAATGTATAAGTGATTTAGGAGAACTGTGTGTATTTAGCGATAGATGCAACTGATAATTATATTAGTATTTAATAGATAAGTATTTTTAAAATTGTTCAACACAAAATTTGTAATTGATAATTATATTAATTGTATACTGATGGTATACAAAAATATTTATTAAAAAAATATGTATTAAAAAAATTATTATTGTTGAGGAAGAAGAAAAAGAAAGGGAGGCTGTAGGCGGTGGTGAACTAGAAACCATTGTGATTTACCTTGCTCTCTCCACTCTCACCTGCTACTTTGGCGCATTTTGGACCAGCCCACAAACCCTAAACCTCATCTCCCTCTCTCTCTCTCTCTCTCTTTCTCTAGTTGTTGCTGGGGTCCCTTTTGTTGTTTTCTGTTTATGTTTGGCTCCTACTCACCTACTAATTTTTCCTTCTTTCTCATCCGTTACATTTCTTGTTCTCCCACTACAGATCCGCCTTTTCTTTTCTGCTGTTGTTTTTGTTTTTCAGAAAGCAAAAACAGACTTTTTTTGGTGGGTAATGGAAGGTTGGTTTTGAGCTCTGTGGACCGTGGGTAAACTTTGGATCTGGCGGAACAGAAACAGGTCTTGGAGACGTTCAAATGTAGCTTATTGTTGTTGATAATCCCTCCCCATTTGACTTAAAAATCGTAAAAAAACCCCACTTTCTCTCTCTTTCTGTTTGGCTAGCACTTTCTTCTTTCTTTCTTTCTTTCTTTCTTTTGCCTTTGGAGGGTCTTTGGGCTGCTCTGTTAATTTCTTGAGAGAAGCTATAGAGAGAAAGTACAGGGATCTGTTCCAATGCTGGCGATGGGGAGTCCTGCAAGTGTCCGCTCGAGCACTAGTTGCAATGCTTTACTAAGAGAACTTCAGGTCTCTCTCTCTGTCTCTCTCTACAAAAGTTTTATAATTTTTGGTCTAAACACCTAAATTTTTTAAAATTGTGAGTTGGGGTTGAAGAGAATCGTTGTTTTTGGTAGAATTATTGGGAGATTTTATGAAGTGAGATGAATTATGCTTGGTGGTGTGTTGAAGAGAAGTGAGTAGTTTTGGTTTTGCCTGCTATTTATTTTTTACTTTGTTTGTTCATTCTTTGGGTTTAAAGAGGCAATTGTGTACCCAGTTCAACTGTACTCAAGAAAGACTTCATACAAGTGCTTTTGAACTTGAGTCGGTTTTCAATTTTTGTTAGATTGTGAAGAATTCTTGTGTTCTTGGAGTTTTTGAAGGGGGAGTACTTGTTGATGAGGGTTTGAATTAATTTGTTTCTTGTTTCGTTATTACTGCCGGAATTCTTCGTTTCTTGTTTTCGCTTTCTCTCTTTCCATGGGTTTGAATTAATTTGTTTCTTGTTTCGTTAATGCTTCAGCAATCCGGGACGGTGGGGTTGCTTTGAGACCTATTGCGTTTCTTTAATTTTCTTTTATTTTATTTTATTTTAAAATTTAACAACAAATTTGTTCTTTTTCCATCAAGACGTTTGGTTAAAAAATTGTTCCAGTGAAAATCAAGTGTAAGTTAGAGGAGAGTTACATGGGGGGCTTTCTCAGTGTGAAATATATAAAGTCCAAATCAAGGGGAATTTAAATGTTCAATAAAGGTGTCCGAGTAGAGTGAGCTTGTAGAGCCTCCGGGTTGTTTTGAGATCTTTTGGTTCTTTTTGTTTTTCTAATTTAAGAACAAATTAAAATTCTTTGTTCATCTATATTATAGAAGTTGGAGCCCCGGGGAAGGGTGGGTTATTTTGGGGATTTATTGTTTCTTTTTTGTTTATTATAGAACAAAAAAATTGTTCTTTGTCGAGCTGTAGAGAAGATAGAGCCTGCGGTGTTATTTTGCATCTATTGTTTGTTTTAGTTTTCTAATTTAACAACAAATTTGTTCTTTCTCCATCTATACTAGTGAAGATATGGGACCTAGTATTGTTCCTGTTTTGATGTTGTTGTTTTGATAAGAGCAGCAAATATGGCATGACATTGGTGACAGTGAAGTGGATAAAGATCGTATGTTGTTGGAGCTGGAAAGAGAGTGCTTAGAAGTTTATCGGCGTAAGGTCAACGAGGCTTCCAATGCCAAAGCACGGATTCATCAGTCTGTTGCGGCAAAGGAAGCCGAGCTTGCAACCCTCATGGCTGCTCTTGGGGAACATAACCTTCATTCACCAGTAAAAATCCTCCTTAATGAACTCAAATCATTTCATCATGTTTATATTCAAGCTTCACTCTTTATTCTGCTTCCCATATTGAAATTTTAGTTGTGATGGCTGAGTAATTTCAAATATTTTATTGTGGTATACAATAACTATTATTTCTTAAAATACTTCTAAATTAATTGGTTATGAAGATGCAGGCTGGGTGTTTCTTGATGATTTATGCTTTTGGATTGTATAAGGATCATTCTGATTGATAAAATGATCCATTTGATACAGACCTAAAATTGGAAATTTCTTAATTTGTTATCTTATTTTCGAAACTGTTCAAAACCAATCACGTTTCTTCATATTTGTGAAAGGAAGGCGGCGTCATATGTTTCACTTTGGCTTGATTATTAGCATTTCAGTTAGATTTGAGATTCTCATTCCTTGATTCATGATATCTTCACTGTCAATAAGACTAGGTTTTGCCGTTGGCAGCCATGTCTCAACTTATTAATTGTTGGTTGTCTCTTCAACCTTGTATTGGTTTTCTCTTCAACCTTGTATTACCATTATGAATACATAGTTTATCTTTACAGTAAAAAGATTTTGGAGCAATCATTGTTGTTAGTAGAATTTGTATCTGTGATTCTGTGGATGTTCATTTGGGCAAGTGCTGATGGAGAACTGCAAATCATTGACTCAACTCAATTTGGCTAATATGTCCATGCATTTAAAGATTGATAGGTACACTGAAATAGCGCAGTGCTGGAACATTACATGTTCTTAGAAATGTTATTACATAGCAATTCTGTTGACTTTCACAAAAACCCAAAAGCTAATTTAGTATTTGAGAGGTTGTTGAGATATGGATCAGCAAGTAATATGATGGGTCTATCATTTTCAAGGTCTTTCTCTTTCTGTTTGGTTTTGGTCACAGAGGAGAGTGCAATGGCACATAAAAACACCAAGCTCAAGGAGGATCAGATTTGATTCTTTATTGTACATAATTGGTTCCGCTATAACAGTTTTCAAAAACTGTATGGGTAACTAATACAATTTAACCTATTTATGTTTCTTTAATAATCTATAACAACAATGATTGCTCCAAAAGCTGTATTTGTTGGCTTCTTTCACTGCATCTTAATGAATGTTGTGTACTGTGTTCTGGTGGTTGTTCTGCCTACTGTAGCAGTCTAACTTCAACTAACAACTGTTGTAGCTAAAAATATCATCTCTCTCTCTACGCACACACACATTCTTGTTGGATGGCATGATGCTCATCAAATTGAGTGATGGAATTTAATCCCATTTTTTTCCACAAGTACTTATCATCAGTATCAATGTGGTCCTCAATAATATCAAGATTTGAAAATCACTTTAAAATTGGGAAGCTATTTAATATTGTTAAGAGTGATTCTTTCTATTTGTTTTATTTCCATAATGGTATTCTTGTACTTATCTTTAACCTAATAATATATAAGTACGTGTGGGTGAAGGAGGCTAATTAACTTCTCATGAACTCTTTTTTCTCATCTCGTTTCTTATTTTCTGTCTCATCTTCTTCCTTTTTCAAACCTTAAATTCATATTCTACTATTTAACTTAGTATCAGAGCATCTGATATAATCCTAGAAGAGTTGTAAAGCTTCAGCTCTTGTTGCGCAGAGAAAACGACATGCTGACGTTATTATTCCATACGATGACGTCAGCATGACGTCAGGACATGTACGGACAACGACGAATGCTGCTCCGCTGGTTTAGATTGCCTCAATCTACTGGTTCTTGTGGTGATATTTTCTTGATTTTTTTGAAGATTGGCGTGCCCCTTGATTTTTCGAAGTTTTCGATATATTTTTTGCGACTTTGATCTTGGTTTTTGGTGGTCGAGCTCCATCCTATAGGTGCCGAATCTCTCTCATGTCAGATTTATGCTTGTTTGATGCTTATGGAAGGTTTGTAGTTGATTTTTGGATCTTTTGAAGATCGGCGCCTATTGTTTTGACTTTGTTAGTCCGCAATCTTGCCTCAACTTCGGCGACTTCGTTTCTTGTTGTTCATGGTTTTCGATGGTCGGAATCCATCTTATGGGTGCCGACACTCTTGGTTCTTGCCAGATCTTTGCTTGTTTAGTGATTATGGAGGGTTTTTAGGTGTTTTTGGCTATTTTGAAGGTCAACACCCCCCTGTTTTGCTTCCATGCTGCATTTTTTCCTGGTTCGGCTCTTCTTCTCTTGGAGATTAAGGTTGAACTCCTTGGTTGGTTGCTTTGGTTTTCTTTCTCTTCGCGTTTGCAACTGTTTGGTCGATTATTTGTGTTTTTGGTTGATTTCTAGCTGTTTGACTCTCACCGGTTGATTTTTGGGTTGATTACACGTGTTTCTTCGAGTTGCTAAGACAAAAATTAATGATATAAAAAATGACGACTTGCCGCGATGTGTTACTTCTAAACGCCTTAATGGTGTTAACTATTTAGTATGGTCACATGCTTTTAAGATTTTTCTTAAAAGCAAATATAGGTTGAAGTACATAACTGATCTTCATCCACTCAAAGGGGATCCTACTCTTTCTAGTTGGGAAACGATTGATTTTATTATTATGGGTTCGCTGTGGCATAGTTTGGAGCCTCACATTACATTACTACAGTGGAGTGTTGTAATACTTCTAAGCAAATCTGGGACCCTCTTGGAGATTCCGTCTCAAACCAGATCAATGTATCCCGTGTTTATTAGCTATATGAGCAGATTTTTACAACCAAACAAGCTGGAAACCTTTGTCTGAATATTACAGTAAGGTCAAGAATATTTGGGATCGGTTATTACAATATTGTCCTTTCACTACTGATTTATAGCAGCAGAAGCACCAATGGAAAAACTTCATGACTGCCTTCTTACTTTTTGGGTTAGGTTATGATCTCTATGGGTTTAAGGACCAAATTCTGGCTAACGAGACTTTGCTTGCTGCATCTAATACATATTCCTGGTTGTTATGTTTCACGTTGGGCGAATCTGCTAGTATACCTAGTCCTTCTATTTCTCCGTCTGCATCTGAATCTTCTGTCTTAGTTTCTACCAACGACGGTCGTGGTTCTTTTTGTGGTAATGGTTGCGGTAATCATGGTGGCTATAATTTTCGTGGCAGTTCTCGAGGTGGTGGTCGCAGTAATAGTCGTGGTGATAGAAAATGTGATCATTGTGGTGGTATTAATCATACTGAATCGTATTGTTGGGCTAAGTGTGGTAAACCAGATGTTGTTAATCAATTTACTGATTATACATCTTAGTCTCGTATCTCTCCTGCCTCTTTCCCATTAGCTGTGTTCCACTTCTGATTTTCATGGTGCTCTCACTACTTAGCTTAGTAAGATTGTTCAGACATTGTGGTCTGTTTTACCTCCATTTTCCACGGTTATTTTAGCCAAATCAGGTAATATTACATGTGCAGCTCTTACATCTCCTTCACGTGTCCTTGATTCTGATGCTACCTCTCAGATGTCTGGTAATCTATCATTTTTTTTCTCGTATAACTCATATCAAGCATCATATTATTTTAGCTGACGGTTTATCTCGACCCGTGCAAGGGACGAGTGTTCTACATCCATCTTCATCATTCTCCTTGCTTTTTAGTCCTTATGTTCCTAAATTTTCTTTTAATTTACTTTATGTTTGCCAGTTAATTAAAACTTTACATTATTCAATAACATTCTCTCCAACTTTTTGTATTTTTCAGAACTTCCAGACCAAAAAGATGATTGGTTTTGGGTATGAGAAAGATGGCCTCTATTATCTTGATGTTGCTTTGTTTTCCACTTTTTTCTCTGTTTTGAGTGCTATAGTTTCTCCCCTTCAGTGACATTTGCGTTTGGGCCACCCATCTGTAGCTAAGCTTAAGTTGGCTATTTCCAGTTTGAGACATGGTGTCTGGTTTTAATTGTGAAGCTTGTCAGCTAGGAAAATATCATTGCAGTTCCTTAACTACTAGTAGTCGTAGTTGCCAATTAGAGTCTTTTGATGTAGTCTATACAGACATTTGGGGTCCTTCTCAAACTCCAAACAATAATGGATATTCTTATTTTTGTTATTTTTGTTGATCACTATTATCGCATGACTTGGTTGTTTTTGTTGAAAAGTCGACTAAAATTTTCTTTTATTCTCTTGCTTTTACAATGAAATTTATACCCAATTTGGTAAATATCTCAAGGTTATTCGATATGATAATGCTCTTGGATATTTACAATCCAATGTTGCTTCCTTTTGTGTTGATCGTGGTATTATTCACCAAACTACTTGTTCTTACACGTCTCAACAAAACAATGTTACTGAACACAAACATCGTCACTTGTTAGATGTTGTTCATACCATTTTGTTTCACACTACGGTACCAAATCAATTTTGGGGTGATGCGGTTCTTATTACTTGTTTTCTTATTAATGGCATACCTTTTGTTGCTCTCAATGGTCAGTCTCATTTTTCTTTGTTATATTCGACCTTCTTGCCATTTCCTCACTTCTTGGGTTTTTGGTTGTACTGCGTTTGTACATGTTTTTGATTCCGGTCGTGATAAATTGTCCACACGGACTCAAAAGTGTGTTTTTCTTGGTTACTCTCGTACTCAGAAAGGTTATTGTTATTATCACCCTGAGACCTGCTGGTATTTTATTAGTGCTGATGTCACGTTTTTCGAATCAACACCCTTCTTTACTTCCTCCACTTTTTTGTTGTCGTCTGATCTCATAGGTTGTCTTGAGGGGGAGTCTATTCTATTTCTTCTCCTACTCTACATTTACCTGTTTCTATGCCCTCTCCTTCCTCTTTATCTACTTCTCATTTGCACGTATATCAGTAATCTAGTGCTTGACATGTTATCCCTTATGGTTTGGATTCATTATCTTCTTTAATTGATGCTCCTGCGTCCTCACTCCCTCCATTCGCCTCTTCTGATTTGCCTATTGCCTTGTGTTGGGGTAAGCGTGCATGTACTCAACTCTATATTGCTAATTTTTTATCCTATGATCGTCTCTGTACTTGTCTGTATTCTTTTGCTTTTACCTTGTTGTCTATTTATGTTCCTTCATCCTATAAGCATGCCATGTCAATGTCTAGATGGAAAAATGTTATGGATCATAATCAAAATTGGGAGCTTACTTCTCTTCCACCAAAGAAGCAAGTCGTAGGTTGTTGCTAGGTATACACCGTGGAATATCATCCTGATGGGTTTGTTGAGCGCCTGATGGCTTGGTTAGTTGTTAAGAGACACACTTAGACTTACGGTGTTGATTACTTAGAAATTTTTTCTTCCGTGGCTCGTCTTAACTCCGTTCACATCATTCTCTCTGCTGCGATTAGTCGTTTTTAGTCCTTATATCAGCTTGACATTAAAAATGTCTTTTTTCATGATGACTTTCAGGAAAAGGTATATATGGACCAATCGCCCAGCTATAGTGTTGCTGGTAGAGCTCATATTGTGTTTTGTTTGTGTAAGACATTTTATGGTTTAAAACAATTTTCCCGTGCCTTACTTGATCGGTTCAATTTAGTTGTACTTATGGCTTTGAATGTTCTACATTTGATCATTCCGTATTTATTTGTCACTCTTCTAGAGACACTATTGTGTTGATTGTATATGATGATGATATTCTTCTTTTGAGTTATGATACTGCTGGCATTCTTGATCTGAAAAGCCATATGGCCACACAATTTTATACTAAGGACTTGCATGCTTTTCGCTATTTTCTTAGGATTGAAGTTGATCGTTCTTCTAAGGGCATTTCTCTTTCTCAACAAAATGTGTCTGACCTTTTTTCTGAAATTGGTCTTCTTGGTGCTCAGTCCGTTGATACTTCTATGGACTCTACTGTTAAACTTGATGCTGAATCGGGCGATATTTTTGATGATCTTGGTCAATATCGGCACCTTGTTGGCAAGTTAATCTATCTCACTATTACGCGCCCAAACAATACTTATGCAGTTAGTGTTGTGAGTTAGTTTATGCATGCTCTTAGGCTACCACATTTTGAGGTTGTTTGTCTTATTTTACGCTGTTTAAGAGTGCCCTAGGCCGTGGCTTACTTTATCAACCATCTGATTCTTTGACTGTCATCGAGTTTAGTGATGCTGATTTGGTCGGTAGCTGCTCTAATAGGCGATCTGCGTCTGGCTATTGTACCCTAGTTGGTGACAATTTGGTTACTTGACGCGCAGTAAGAAACAAAGTGTGGTGGCTCGTTCTAATGCTGAGGCCGAATGTCATGCAATGGCTCACACTGTCTCTGAAATGTTGTGGGTTCGTTCTCTTTTTCGGGATTTTGACATTTTTACTCCAATTCCTATGCAAATGTTTAAGTCTTGTATATCAAAAAAGAAGAAAAAAAAGAAAAACACAAACATTTGTGAACTCGTCAACAAAATTTAGAAAAATGCATCTGTCATATGGTAGTTGGAATGTTTTATATATGTTATCTAAATTCACTAAATATTAAGCTATATCGATGGTTGTCATGCATATGGATGTGATGTGTATGCTTTGAATGATGTTCCTTGTTATAAGAATGGAAAATTGGATACATTGCTGGAAAATTGGAAAGTGTTGTGTTTTGGGGGAATATAAGTCTTGATAGTTGATGAAAATACAGAAATCAATAGACAAGCTTGAATGAATATTGATTGACATGGATATGCAACTTAGGAGTGGGATTTTTTTATTTCTTCCAAGGTGGCTTTGCTGGAAAAGTAATTATACTTTTTGTTGGGGAGCATGCGAACAAGATAAGGCACAAATTTGGAATTTCACATAAATCATGTTTAAGGCATCATCAGTGAAGTTTTGGAATAATTTTTGAGACTTTGTTTATGCTTATCGGGTTTAGTATTTTGTTGGACAATCTTTTTGTCATTATAGTAGATTCTAGTAATTAGGGGTATTTTCATAATTCCAACTTTCTTGTCATTGGCTGTGGGGGTTGGGCCTTGAATCCGTCTTTGGGTCAAATTATGTAATTGGGTCTCATATGAAGTCCATTGGGTCTATGGTTAGTCAAAATTTCTTAGCTTCTAATTATGAAATCACAATCCTTCTAAGAATAGGAAAAGTCTACCAACTTAGAAATATGCATGTAATTTTTCTTTTCAATAGAGTTAACTATGAGAATTTGAGATTGTTTTATATAAATTTGCCTATCCCTTGCAATGGCGACACCCCTCTTTTTCTCTCATGTTCTTTTTCTCTTTCTCATTCTTTGCACACAAACCCTTGATACTATTCCCAAGTTGCTATTCACATTCGGAGAACATCTTTTTCATCCTCTAAACTCTCGCCAGTCAAACTCCAAATCAACTGATTCGTCTCCAATACTTAGCCCTACCTTTAGTCTTTTACTTCACACTTGCAGCCCTTGAATTCACAGATGTCTAGAAAAATTCAGCAAAATTTCTTCGCTAATTCTGCAACTTGGTACTTTAGAGATCAACCCAGTTCCATGTTCTTTGCAATTTTTGAAATGGAATCCCTCTCTTTTTGTTGATTGCCAATTTTCAGCTCGAAGTTTGGAAGTTCTTCTTGACTAAGAATGAAATTGTTAGTGAGCCTTCGAAAATGGAGAATAAGATTGAGTGGGCTATTTAGCAACTTCTTCAAGAATGCTATGTTTAAGCTTTCTTTTGCTGCTATGATAGTATGATACCATCTAGAATGAGTTCATGTGAGGGCCATTAAAGTTACTGATGGAAATCAGAGCATTTTCATGTTGTGGAATATAACTTTTAGAGTTTTCAGAGCCTAATCGTGTCTTTGCTGCTTGATAGCTATTCATTTGTACTCTTGGTTATATTCAGGATTTGTTTTAATCTATGCCATTTTGGAGGTAGGTTAAGCTTCATTTGTTTTGCTGGTTATTCTCGGGTGCAACCTTGTGCTCTTGTATGTTTTGTTTGGTTTTGACATTGCAACTTTGCCAAAAGAGTTGGGTTTTCACTGCATGGATTAAAGGAACATTTGAGATGAAGTGCAATTGCAAATTGTAATTTACCCTACATTTTATTTCTCACATTTTGACTCAAGATCTTTGTCAATTTTTCTATAATTTTCTATTAGAGTTGATCCTTTTTTTAATATAAATCAATTAGAGTTGATCCTTGTTTTCCCATTTAGAAACATTATGATAGTGATTCGTGACTGTAAGATCTCTGTACATATATATTGCGCTCTGTGGTTGCATTGCATTCTTGCTTTCAATATGTTATTCTGTAGTTGGTATTTATAAACTTCTGTCAACTTGTTTTGAACAAAATAACTCAACAAAGTTTATCAGAATAGCTGACAGAATCATGTCATATTGCCCAGCTCATGTTCACAATTCACTAACTTGATCTGCAATTGAATGATGCATAGTAGATAGTAGTGACTGATAATTTTCATCCTTGATGCATCTCTAGAGGACTTGCTAACTAATACTGGCTGTTTACCACCTTCCGAAGTAATGCCATTTTTATGATCTAGAAGCATTATTAACAATTACTGGCAACAGGTAGACCAGGCAATACATGGGAGTCATTTACGTAACAACAATGACTAGGTAATAAGGTGGTGGTGAAAATTTTGGTGACATTGAACTGGATTACGTCATTTCAGTTAAGCAATAATTTGTATGAAAATTTTCAAATCCATACATGTTAGTACTTGCACTTGGTTGTCTTTTCCTAAATTAATATTTGCAACTTGACAAGCTTATCATCCAGTCAGTTTTTTCACTTCAATCATTTGCTGCCTATTTTTTTTGTTTTGCATTAGAAGATTGATTATATGGAGGGTTTGAGTTTTAAATTTGAGCATTACATCATCAATAGGAGTGCAATAGCCCATTGATGCAAACTCCAACATTGGTTGTCCTTTCCAGTGTATTCTTATTTTTATAATGACATTATTCTTTCAGCTCTCTCTCTCTGTGGGCGGTCCTGCAGGTTTTTGGTCACAATTCTAGCTTTAGTTTAGACCGTGCTCTAGTTTGGTCTTGCTTATGGTTCCTAATATGTTTTTCAATCCTACTTTAGTAGTCCTTAATCATCTTCCTTGTTCTGACTTTTTTCCCCATCAAGGATATTAGTTTCTCTTGGTAACCAATATTTATTGTGAAATTTACAGAAGCCAACGGAGAAGAAAGCAACATCATTGAAAGAGCAACTTGCATTTGTCACACCATTAGTGGAAGACTTAAAACTGAAGAAAGAGGAACGAATTAAACAGTTTGTGGAAATAAAGGCACAAATTGATAAAATCACTGCCGAGGTTTCTGGATACAGTAATCTCATCAATGCTGCAACTGCCTTAAATCTGGAAGAACATGATTTGTCTCTGAGAAAGCTTACTGAATATCAAACACAGCTGCAAGCTCTTCAAAAAGAGAAGGTAAGCGTGTCTCTGCTGTTCCAGGTTGATGATAGTGCTTGCATAGTGTTTGTGATGTATGTTTCATGGTGAATGGTGAATGATTGCCTTATGGCATAGAGTATAGACATACTTCTTACTATATGGGTAAAGGGATTGGTTAAAGCTGAAATCCTTCCAACTAAATGTATTATCAAATGGAACTGAATGTCATTTCTTAAAGTTAAGGAAATCATTGATGCGTACTAGTTACATCATATATGCCTTGAACTGAAGTTGTGAGCATTTTGCGTTTTGGAAGCATGAAGCTCATTTAACTCTACTCTTCGAGAAATCATCCAATAAAGTGGTCACTTCTTCACTTAGCCTGGCTGGCATTGAACAGAACTGAAACTCATATTGTGTTTTCTGTTGCTAGTCTCTGCAGCTTCATTCTTTGTTGGCATTGTTCATGATGCAAACATTAAGTAACATTTGTAACAACACTACTGCCCTATGTCCCTGAAATCTAGCGCTTCTGAAATGTCTTTTATGTGGTAATAGAAAGTTTCCCTGGATTAATAATATCGAAGGAAGTAGTAGGTCTATCTCTCCTGGATGATGTGACCAATTTATAACTACTTCACTCTTGTCTTTCTTTATGCAGTCCAAACGACTTCATATAGTTTTGGAGTATGTGAATGAGGTGCATTCCTTGTGTGGAGTGCTTGGCTTGGATTTTGCCAAGACAGTAGGCAATGTTGATCCTAACTTGCATGGAACAAATGTCGAACAGTCTACAAACATCAGTGAGAGCGCACTGGTGGGTCTAGAACAGACCACACTTAGGTTGAAAACAGAAAGAAAAGTTCGATATCAGAAGGTAAGTGTGGATCTCTTTTGTTTATACCATAGTGTTATGACTTATGTTTAATGACTCATGTTCTAAATGCAGCTCAAAGATATTGCTGCAGCATTATCTGAACTTTGGAATCTGATGGACTCAACCAAAGAAGAGAAGAGTAACTTTTTGAGGATTACTTCAATACTGGGATCCTCAGAGTTGGAAATTTTGGATCCAGGTGCTCTTTCAACAGAGAATATTGAACAGGTTTGAATGCTGATATAACTTGTCTTTTTTTTTTCTCTCTCTCCTCTTTCCTCTTCTCTTTAACTACAAAAAGTGGATTCTTGCATATTTATTTATTTCTGACAGGCATCAGCAGAAGTGGAGAGGCTCACTAAACTGAAAGCAAGCAGAATGAAAGAACTGGTAATGAAAAAGAGGTCAGAGTTGGAGGGTATATGCTATAAGACCCACATTGAACCTGATCCAAGCACTGCACCTGAGAAATCAAATGCTTTGATAGATTCTGGTATGACTTCTTGTCTTGGAGTCATAATCTGCTGGCTTTTAGCATTATTGAATCTTTTCTACGAAGTAGTAATGGATATGGAACGTTTTCTGTTGCTTAGGTCTTGTGGATCCTTGTGAACTTCTGGCAAATATTGAAGCTCAAATAATGAAAACAAAAGATGAAGCTCTGAGCCGAAAAGATATTATGGATAAGATAGAAAGATGGCTTTCTGCCTGTAATGAGGAAAATTGGCTTGAAGAGTATAATCATGTAAGCTATAAATAATTTTATATGTCCTGGTGACATGTTAGAAAAACATGGAGATTTAGCATCGTAAGATAGCTTGATTTTATTATCTGTCTTTTATTTCTTACAATTTTCTTTTCAATATATCAGAATTTTTTTTTTTGCACAGCTTACAGATGTAACTTATGTGCGTTGAACTTAGCTTAGTGCAGCTGCCCACACTCTATTCCCCTTTCGATTTACACATTTCAGTTTAAAGTGAGAACTTCTAGATTTTCTGCTGTTCTAAGTGGTATTGCTGATTTTCAGGACGAAAACAGGTACAGTGCTGGAAGAGGTGCTCACATAAACTTAAAACGTGCAGAACGAGCTCGAATTACTGTAAATAAGATTCCAGGTGTCCTATCTTGAGCTCTTTTAATAATTTTGTCTTTTGCCTGACACATCATTTTTTGGAGCTAACATGGTACTCTTTTCAGTGATTGTTGACAATTTGATATGTAAGACTCTAGAATGGGAAGATGAGAAAAAGAAAGTGTTTCTTTATGATGGGGTGAGATTTTGTATATCATAACATTTTGGGATGATGATCTTTTTTTCCTTTGGTTCTTGTTCTTCGAAGTAACTTTGCCTCAACGTAATTTTAGGCCCGATTGGTTTTAATACTTGAGGATTACAAGCTAGCCAGACGGCAAAAGGAAGAGGAGAGGCAGCGAAACAGGGTAACTTTTTTATTGCTTTTATGTGCGCAGCACACTGAGCCATGTAAAATGAAATAGTTTCAAGTTAAGGTTTTATGTGTTGATGCTCAAGTTGATTGTGTAAATTGCCAAAAAAATAATAATGTATTGTATAACTTGAAGGTATTTTACATACATTATAAACTACACTATTTCATTTTATTTTATATGTTTCTAAAAGATCCGCGTGACAAGAATGCAATTCCATTCTTGTGGATTCTGCTGATATGTTACCTATCCTTTGTTCAGGACCAAAAGAGGCTCCAAGATCTGCTGCTTACAGAAAAGGAAGCCATGTATGGGTCTAAACCAAGTCCAAGAAGAAGCGGTAGCTTTAGAAAGGCAAATGGGTATCATGCAAACGGAAATGGATCCATGACTCCCACACCTCGCCGGAACTCAGTTGGTAGTCCAAATGTGGATCTTTTAACTCCACGTTCATATTCTGGGTGCCAAAATGGGTATTTCAAGGAAACGAGAAGGCTCTCTACTGCACCGCTGAACTTTGTGGCCATAGCAAAAGAGGATTCAATGTCATTTTCGTCTGTTTGTGGTTCTGAGCCAGAATCTCCTCCTCAAGTTTGAAGTTGCAACTTGAACCGTATGTGCCTATCCTTCATATTTACCCTCTTTTTGAGGCATTGGATAAGAAACTAACAAATTTGCTTGCATTTCAACATCAGCAAAAAAATGAATTCTTCTATATCGATCCATTCACGCAAAAGTTACCAATTGTAAGTACACAAATGTTGCTACTTGCATGAGTCCTAACCGGTGATCCTTGTCGGGATGGTTAACCAACAATGGAGTGCAACAAATACGAAAAAGTATGACTTCCTGCTTGGCTAGTCTCACTTCAAGTAAATTTATCAGGTTGGAAACACTGCACACACACCACGGGTTTATACAGGGTATTCAGCTAAAAAATGTTCTGAAAAAGAATATGTAGGTGCTACAGTGGCCATAGAACAGGCCAATTTTTTTGGTTCTATTGTCCAAACTCATGGACACAGGTTAGATACCTCAGATTCCCGAGGATAGTTGGGTGAAATAACTTTTAACTATGAGAAAGTTGAACCACTTTATTAAAGAAGGTTGTACCCAAGGTTGCAGCATAGTCTGGGAGAGGTTGTGGGTGCACGGCCTTCCCCAACTATTTTGTGGATGGGGTTGATTCTTGCGACTCGAACCCGCGCCACAGTGCTGGTAGTGGATAACACTAGTGATATTTGCCAACAAAAATCAAATAGGTTTTTTTTTAGTGGACATTTTTTAATTTTAGTCTAAACTTTTATACACTTTAGATTTCTCGTCACAATAAATCGAAAAACTGAAAAATTCTAACCAAAAAATGAAGTTGTTCAGAAAAGACCCCAAAAAAAGCTGTTTTCAGTATAAAAAAAAAAAAAGTAGCTATTTTGTTTTTCAGTGAAAGTTTTCAACTTCGGTCGATTTTTTTTTTTTAGGTTCTTTATGACAAGGAGAATTGAAGGAATAAAAAATTTATACCAAAATATAAAAACAAGCCAAAAAAGAGCTATTTACCTTATGTTTCAGCAGACGCCACCTAAGTCATTGCTCCAGTTCATTTGAAATATCACTTCAACTACATTTCCTGATATTTTTACAGGCTAGTACAATGTCCCAGTATTTAAACTTGGTACTTTGGTCCTCTCATGCAGGAACCAGCAAACTTCTACAATTTGCGCAGACAGTACACTGAATTGGGGATGTGGAAACCTTGTGAATATAGGAGGGAGTGTACTGTGTATGATTATGATGTGTTAGAATGACTTGGACAAAGTTAACTAACAACTGGGCGTGCGTGTGCATTTGGGTGCAGTATCGATTTCGAGAGTATGTTGAGGCTTGAGGTAGTTGATGATAATGGTGGATTATAGTGGATACACCATACCCAAAGTCTTGTCTGTTGAACTGTTTAACTAGGGGCTACTGACCATTTGTATTGTGGATGCCAATTTGTGTTTTTTGTTTGCATGTGTAAATGTTAGTTAAAGTTGTGTACTTATAACTTCAAGCAGTAAAATTTGCGTTTGTTGATTTAGAATCAGAAGTTAGTACATATTTTGAATTTTTCTAACTTTTTGTTGAACTGTAAGTTAAAAGCAGAAAAATAAGTTCAAACAAACGCCTTTGTTCCCTTGCAGCTGCTTTTTAAGATTGGATTCTTATAGATCTTAAAACTTGTTGCAGTAGGAGTGGATATTTCTTTTTTGCCTGCTTTTAGAGCTAAACTCCTAGGATCCATCTGTTGTTTTTGACTTTGATCTATATCTTTTTGAGCTGTAGAAGGATTCCTCCTTCAGGTGGAGGCAGGCATTGATGGATTGTTGTATAGCTTGTTGTGACCTCTGAAATTTCACCTTTTTCTTCACTTGATCTATTTCTTTTGTTGTCATTTTTTGCTACAACACTTTAAAGAATAGAACTGATGTTTTCTTTGTACCTTTTGGTTGTGGATTTTTTTACATTGTTTGAGATGATAGTTTATTTTTGTGTTTAGTGAACGGGATTTTTGGTGTAATGGTACAGTTGCCGTTGTATGATTTGGAGATCACGAGTTTGTGGTGTGAAAATAGCCTATTGCGAATACAAAGTAAGGCTGTATTATATAGCCCCATTGTGGTCGTCTCTCCTTGGACCTTACATATGCGGGTGCTTAGTGTACCGAACTATTTTTTATTGTGGTCAAATTATTGTATTTTTTAACCATACCAGGTTGAAAAGAATTTTTTTTATATTTATTGAAATGTAAAAGAAATTTAAAAAAGACAAAAATAGGTTCAAATAATTTAATGAGGTAGATTTTATGTTGTTTATTTTTTGTTTTTATCGATTTTTTAGATCTTTTTTAATTTTTTTATTGAGATGAATATTAACCAAATGGCGAAAAAAGAGTTTAGAAAAAAAAATTAAGCAAAAATTTTAAAATTTATCTAAGGGTGGTGGGTGGGGGAATGCATTTTGGTTGTTTGAGATTGGCTTTGCGATTTCTGATATTTGATTTTAAATTCAAGCGGGATGGCCAAATGTACCTATAGTGGTGGTGAATTGGTGAAGGATTTATTGCTTCGGGACAGATTTCGCCCAATGCACCCCCACCAGGAACTGTGAAAGAGAGAGAGTTGGGAACTTTGTATATTGGTTATCTTGCACATTGAGAGAGAACAAGAGTTCACTTATGGGTATATATTTAACCTAATCTGTGAACCGACAAGAAAAGCATTCAAAAGACTCGTGACAATATCGTTTAAGCCGAACCTTTAGCTCTGCCAGCTTTGCCAATTCATTTAAGTTGAACCTTTGGTTATGTTAGACTTTGCACGTAAGGTTCGATGGATTCCGACCTTCTAGGTCCACTCCATCTCTTTTCTAAGGTTGGTCACACCTTGATCTTCTAGATTTTCAAATCAAGTAGCCTCAGGTCGCCTGGCGCTCCTTGGACTTGTCGATTTTCCAAGTTAGCGAGAGGGTAAAGCACTTGTTAGAAAATAAGTGGATTTTGAACTTTTTTAAACATAATTTTTAGCTAACATTGGAGCTAAATAATTTTAGATTGGATTAATCTTTTTTGATTATTCCAAATCCTAATACGTTCATCTCCATGAGTAGTTTATTATAGTTTTTACGGCGTTCAAAATCGATAATGAGTTAATGAAAAATTGACTCTAAAAGTGAAACTTGAAAGTTGGAAATATGAAGGTAACTTGAAGGTAAAAAGCCTTGTCCCATATCGAATAAAGATAAAAGTTTATGGTGACTTATATAGCTTAGGTTGGAGATAAAGGGTTGGCGCTTTGGGTCATCCCAATTTTTGTTGGGGGAGGAGTTATGGACAAAGTTCAACTTGGTCCATTAAACCACACGCGCACGTCGCCAGCGGTGCTGAGTCCGCGGGTTACGAGTCAGTTCAACCCTTATTTTTTTGCAGGAAATTCATTTGAATCGAATTTAAATTTTTTAAATTTCGAACTGGTTCGTTACCGAACCGAACCGGGACACGACTGTTCCGAATGGCTTGTGTCTGTTAGGCGTCCAACCGCCAAGGGCCGAACCGGTACAATAATGGTTCGGTTCAACCGAACCAATGCTTCCATTGCCTATATATAGGCTGCTTCATACCCGTTATAAGTATTGGTTTTTCCCTTCTTCTTTCTTCTTCATTTACCGAAGTTCTGCCCTTCTACTGCTCTTCACTCTGCATCTGTATTTTTGAGAGAGAGCTCAAACATAGCTTTCTGGTTCGCCAAGTCTATTGATTGCTGTGCTGTTTCAAAAGACTGCAGATCGTTGTATCCTAGGAGATGTTTTCCGTGAACTCGAAACACTGTAGGAGGACAATTTCGTCTTAAGGAGATCATGTTAAACACGAGCCTCGGTCTTTCGTATACTGTTTCAAGTTCTTTAATTACAGTATTTATAATTTCTGAGTTTTGCGTTTTTATTGTTTTAATTTTTCCAGTTTAAGTATTACTGGTTTATACAACAGATTATTATTTTTTTATCCCAGTTTCATTTTACTACAATATAAATAGTTTTTTGTCACAGTTTTTCTTCCCTGATATATTAAAATAGATTAGTTTCTTACATTTTAATAATTTATCCAACAATCTTAAGACGAAATTGCCGTTCTTTTAAATAATATATATTTAATCTGTTTGATTAATAGGTTTAACTAATCTGTTTAGTCTTTAACAGATTGTTTAATTAATTTGAAACGGATTAATTAATTTGTTTTATCATCTATTTATTTTATAATTGTAGTATAAAATTTGTTTATTAAATAATCTGTTCTTGCAGTATTTGTCTATGCAGTTTTATATTGATTACAGTTTAATTGTTTTTCTAAAATAGTTTTCATATTACAATCTATTTTAGTTTTAATTACAATAATTTAATTCTGTAATTATTTCGGTATTATTCAATTAATCACATATATTATCTTAATCTGTTCTGTACAGATTATTCAAGTATTAAAACGGTTTATCTACTGTTTTATATTAATTGTAGTTATTAAAGGAAAAAATAAAAGTTTATTTTTCGAGTTGCTAAAACAGTTTTCTTTATGTTGTATATGTTATATCAGAATATTAAATAAATATGACATATGAAAATGTTGATACTGTTGTTACTACTACCCCTGTCCCAGTCCTACCTTCAGTGATACCGACTGTCACTATGACAGTTCCGGTGAATCACGAAAAAAAGCCAGAGAAATTCAATTGAACTGAATTTAAAAGATGACAACAAAAAATGTTGTTCTATCTTACTACTCTCAATCTGGTTAGATTTCTACGTGAAAATGCTTCGGCAATAATTGAAGGTGAATCTGACCGACAATCGGTTGCTGTTATGGATGCATGGAAACATACTGACTTCCTATGCCGGAATTATATCCTCAATGGACTGGATAACACACTGTACAACGTATATAATCCGGTCAAGACGGCAATGGAACTATGGGAATCCTTGGATCGCAAATATAAAACAGAGGATGCCGGTGCAAAGAAATTTGTCGTCGGTAAATTTCTGGATTATAAGATGGTGGATTCAAAGTCAGTTATTGAACAAGTTCAGGATCTCCAACTTATCCTGCATGACATTCATGCAGAATGTATGTTTCTGAGTGAATCTTTTCAAGTTGCTGCTATTATTGAGAAATTACCGCAGGGACGGAAAGATTTCAAGAATTACTTGAAGCATAAGCGCACGGAGATGAAATTGGACGAGCTGATTGTCCGATTCAGGATAGAGGAAGACAACCGCAGGTCTAAGAGGAAAATCGAGATGAAGTTCAAGGCAAATGTTGTGGAACAAGCGCCTAAGGTCAACAACAAGAAGAGAAAGCATGTTGGTGAAAAAGGTGGGGACTCCAAGAGACTCAAATTCAATGGCAAGTGTTACATCTGTGACAAGCCCGGGCATCGAGCAAAGGACTGTGGCACCAAGCGCAAGAAGAATGCCCAAGCCAACGTAACCGAAATGGATAACCTTTCTACTGGGGTGGATGACATCAGTCTTTCCGCCATTGTATTTGAAACAAATCTTGTTGGGAATCCCAAAGAATGGTGGGTGGACACTGGAGCTACTCGTCACATTTGTTCAGACAGACGAATGTTCGCCACTTATCAGACGATAGATGGAAAATAGTTGTATATGGAGAATTCTTCTACCTCCAAGGTGAAAGGTCAGGGAAATGTGATTTTGAAGATGACTTCGGGGAAGGAACTCACGCTTAACAACGTGCTGTATGTGCCAGATATTCGTAAGAATTTAGCTTTTGGATATCTGTTGAGCAAGAATGGGTTTAGGCTAGTATTTGAGTCTGATAAATTTGTACTCACAAAAAATAGGATATTTGTGAAAAAGGGGTATCAAACATACGGTCTATTTAAATTGAATATAATGGTTGTTGTACCAAAATTTACTATTGCTATGAATAACAATAACGCATCTTCTGCTTATATTGTTGAGTCCTCTTTATGGCACGGTAGGTTAGGGCATGCTAATTATAATTCTTTACGTAGATTAATTAACAATAATTGTTTGCCTAAATTTGATATTGGTCTGAATCACAAATGTGAGATTTGTGTAGAGGCAAAATTAGCTAAGACTACTTTCCATTCTGTTGAAAGAAATACAGAACCTCTGAATTTAATTCACAGTGATATTTGTGATTTTAAATCAATTCAAACAAGATGTGGTAAAAAGTATTTTATTACTTTTATTGACAATAGCACTAGATACTGCTACATCTATTTGCTTAGAAGTAAGGACAAAGCTTTGGAAATATTTATACATTACAAGAATGAAGTTGAAAATCAACATGGGAAGAAGATCACAGCTCTAAGGAGCGATAGAGGTGGTGAATATGAATCGCCTTTTGGTTAATTCTGTTCACAGCATGTCATAATTCATCAAACCACTACACCCTATTCTCCACAGCAACATGGTGTTGCTGAATGGAAGAATAGAACTTTAAAAGAGATGATGAGTACTATGTTGATTAGTTCTGAACTATCTCAGAATTTGTGGGGGAAAGCTGTTCTTTTAGCTAATTATATTCTTAATAAGATACCCCACAAGAAAAGGAATAAGACACCTTATGAATTGTGGAAAGGTCGAATGTGTACCTACAAATTCTTAAGAGTGTGGGGTTGTTTGGCAAAGGTAGCAGTGCCTACACCAAAGAGGTCAGAATTGGGATTTAAAACCATTGACTGTGTATTCATCGGTTATGCTAATAATAGTAGTGCTTATCGATTTCTGATTTATAAATCCAAAATTTCAGATATGCATGCTAATACTATTATTGAGTCAAGGAATGCAGTATTTTTTGAACATGTATTTCCTTGTAAATCTGGACAAGAGACAAGTTTTATGAGTAAAACTTATGACACTGTTCAAAGTAGTGATCATGATGAAGACGAGGAAGAAGAGGATGCAGAACCTAGACGTAGCAAACGAACCAGAATATCTAAATCTTTTGGTCCAGATTTTTTAACCTATTTGTTAGAAAATGAGCTTCGAACTTATAAGGAGGCGTTGTCCAGTACTGAAGTCCCTTTATGGAAAGAGACTGTAAACAGCGAGATTGAATCTATCCTTTAGAATCATACATAAAAACTGGTGGATCTTCCACCCGGTTGTAAACCGCTTGGATATAAATGAATATTCAAGAGAAAGATGAAGACAGATGGATCAATTGACAAGTATAAAGCAAGACTTGTAGTCAAAAAATACAGACAAAAAGAATGTCTTGATTACTTTGACACATATTCACCAGTCACAAGAATAACGTCTATACGCGTGCTAGTTTCCATAGCTGCGTTATTTAATTTGGATATACATCAAATGGATGTGAAGACGGCATTCTTGAATGGTGAATTGAATGAAGAGATTTACATGGAACAACCAGAAGGGTTGGTTGTTCCTGGATAAGAAAACAAAATTTGTAAGCTCGTCAAATCTCTTTATGGTTTAAAACAAGCGCCAAAGTAATAGCATGAGAAATTTGACAACACTATGATGTCAAATGGGTTTAAGACAAACGAATGCCACAAGTGTGTCTATGTTAAAATCACAGACAAAAGATATGTCATCGTCTGTCTTTATGTTGATGACAGGCTCATCATATGTAGTGATGATCAAATGATCAAATCTACTAAGAAAATGTTGAACAAACAGTTTGACATGAACGATTTGGAATTGGCAGATGTAATTTTAGGAATGAAAATTTTAGAAACATCTGAAGGATATGTTTTGTCTCAATCACATTATATTGAGAAAATACTTGGTAAATTCTCCAAGGATGATGACCGTCCTGCAAGGACGCCGGTAGATGTAAATCTACATCTATCCAAGAATACGGGTGAAAGCATATCTCAATTGGAATATTCCAGGATTATTGGGAGTCTAATGTACTTAATGAACTGCACACGACCGGATATATCGTATGTAGTGAGTAAATTAAGTAGATACACAAATAACCTAGGGGTAGACCACTGGAAGGCAATAGTTCGGGTTCTTAGATATCTAAGATACACCCGTAACTACGGATTGTGTTATACTAGATATCCAGCTATTTTGGAAGGTTATTGTGATGCCAACTGGATATCTGATACAAAAGACTCAAAATTCACAAGTGGATATGTCTTCACTCTCGGAGGTGCAGCTGTGTCTTGAAAATTTTCTAAGCAGATGTGCATCACTAGGTCAACAATGGAAGCTGAGTTCATAGCTTTAGATAAAGCTGAAGAAGAAGCAAAATGGCTACGCCATTTCTTAGAAGATATTCCAGTGTGCCTAAACCAGTGCCATCAATTTGCATTCATTGAATAGTCAATCTGCAATTGAAAGAGCACAAAGTAATTTGTACAATGGTAAGTCACGACATATACGTCGTAGACATAATACCATTAAATAATTGCTCTCAAGTAGAATTATATTCATTGAGTACATAAGGTCAAAAGATAACATCTCAGATCCGTTAATCAAAGGTTTGACCAGAGAGCAAGTGAATTACTCATCGAGGGGAATGGGACTAAAGCCTATTACAAAAGAGACACCTTAATGGCAACCCAACCTAGCTGACTAGAGATCCCAATATTTAGGTTCAATGGGACAACCGAATTATGTGTGACTCTAGGGGAATCACTAGGGAGATTGACTCCTACCCATTTCTATGATGAAATAGTGATGTCTACAGCGTGTTTAAGGATAAACTATGCTTTTAATGATTCTTATATCTAGGATATCCAGGTGGGGTATGGCAGGATACTCATAATAAGAATTACCTATATGAGTGTGAACTGGGCCGGTTCTATGAGAATTATTAAGGCTAAATTCTCTAGAGCACTCATGAATGACCAGGCATGTTCAATGTCGAAATGAACACAACCGTGAGAGCTGTGTTAGAAAGATTCTGTGTGAACTCTATTGTCTTGGCTTACACAAACGGCTGAACAGTTCAAGATATCATGTTCACTGATTAGCCAGTAAGTCTAATAATTTCTCACAAGGTAAGGTTCAAAGCCGAAAGCTACCTATCCTATGCAGAACTTTTCTTTTATTGAACTCTCTCTGTGTCTGCATCTTGTTGCATTTTATTTTTCGTCAAATTCCATTCATGTGGGGGAATGTTGAAAAATAAGTGAGTTTTGAACTTTTTTGAACATGATTTTTAGCTAACTTTGGAGCTAAATAACTTTGGATTGGATTAATCTTTTTTAATGATTCTAAATCTTAATATGTTTATCTCCATGAGTAGTTTATCATGATTTTTACGGTGTTCAAAATCGATAACGGGTGAATGAGAAATTGACTCCAAAAGTGAGCCTTAGAAGTTAGAAATATGAAAGTAACTTGAAGGCAAAAAGTCTTGTCCCACATCGAATAAAGATAAAAGTTTATGGTGGCTTATATAGCTTAGGTTGGAGATAAAGGGTTGGCCCTTTGGGTCATCCCAACTTTTGTTGGGGAAGGAGTTATGGACAAAATTCAACTTGGTCCATTGAACCACACGCGTGAGCCGTCGCCCGTCCGTCCGACAGGCCGGTCCGGGTCTGGGTCCAGGTTGCGGGTCGGTTCAAGCCATTTGAATTTTTGAATTTAAATTTTTTAAATTCCTTTACCTTCAATTCCGAACCGGGTCGTTACTGAACCGAATCGGGACGCGACTGTTCCGAATGGCTTGTGTTTGTTGGGTGTCCAACTGCCAAGGGCCGAACCGATACGATAATTGTTCGGTTCAACCGAACTGATGCTTCCATTGCTTATATATAGGCTGCTTCATACCCGTTATACGCATTGGTTTTTTCCTTCTTCTTCCTTCTTCATTTACCGAAGTTCTGCCCTTCTACTGCTATTCACTCTGCATCTGTATTTCCGAGAGAGAGTTCGAACATAGCTTTGTAGTTCGCCGAGTCTTTTGATTGCTATGCTGCTTCAAAAGACTGCAGATCGTTGTATTCTGGGAGACGTTTGCCGTGAACTCGAAGCACCGTAAGAGGGCAATTTCGTCTTAAGGAGATCATGTCAAACACGAGCCTCGGTCTTTCGTATACTGTTTCAGGTTCTTTAATTTCAGTATTTATAATTTTTGAGTTTTGCGTTTTTATTGTTTTAAATTTTCCAATTTAAGTATTACTGGTTTATACAACAGATTTTTTTTATCCCAGTTTCATATTACTGCAATATAAATAGTCTTCTGTCACAGTTTTTCTTCTCTGATACATTAAAACAGATTAGTTTCTTACATTTTAATATTTTATCCAACAGCACATTATATTCATTCAACGTGTGTAATTTTCTGTCATTGCGTACAACATTTAACAAACAAGGGGAGTCAGGACACCATATAGGTGACTACTTATATGTGTCAAGGTACCGAGGAAAGAAAAATCGACACCAAAATCAGTTATGCATGCCTCAAAGAAGTATATGCAACGGAGATAAGGGTGCCAAGTACACTCATTCATATATATATATATATATATATATATATGTACACTATTTTATCTTCAAACTTTCTAACTTGATCGTTTGATGGTTATTGATCGACAGCATACTAGTGTCTCAATAATTTCTTTTCTTATCTTGTAAACTCGAAATCGCTTGAAAGGTTTCAAATTAGTGACCAAAAGGGACATCATCAGGAATTGTTTCAGTTCACGTTGTAAATATTGGATTCATTATGTTCTTAGTATACACAAGTATTATTAGGCCATGTTTGTTGTGAGCAAAAGACTATCAAATTGGATTAAAAAAATACGTAAAGTCTATTATTTTAGATTTTATTTTTTTGAATTAACAATTTGTATTTGTTCGTGTCGATATTAGACTATTAATTCCAATGACTAATATTTTAAAATGTAATATTATTTATTTTATACTTTTTTTTGGTACGTAATATTTATTATTTCGTCAAATTTTCTTTTCTCATGCAATTGTCAAAAGTAATGATTTAATTTTTATTTAAATGTATACACAAATGTTAGTACACTCATCGCATGTACATCAAATCACTTCCGCACAATAGGGGATGTTTGGTGTTGCTTCTTAGATTAATTTTTAATTTTTTGTTAATAATTTTAATAATAAATTATAATTTTTTTTGAACACTCACAACTTTTATCATAAATTATAACTATTTTTTTTATTTTAACTACAATCTAACATTTTTACCAAGTACTTATAATTTCTGCTGCAAGTTACATTTTATAATACAAGTTATAATTTATAAATAATTAATTTCAATAATACCAAACACCCACATAAACACCAGTACATGTTAAAAAAAGATGAGTGTACACATCAATATTTTGTGGATTTGATATCTCCATACCAATGGCCCAATAATTGAGTGTAACAGAAATTGATTTACCCAGTTGGGCTGGACTGAACACACCCTTTTAGGCTATGAATTTTGGAATCTTCTAAAAAACTAATTCTCCACCTTCCAAATGTAGAGTATGGAGACATCAAACCATAATATTTCCGCCCTATTTTTTTTCTGTCCCGATATATTAACTAAATATTAAATATATTAATATAGCTAATTTATTTTTAAACAATATAATAAAATTAAAACACAACAAAGTTATACATATTTTTTATTTTTTACCATATCATTTTATTTTTATTAGTATAATTCCCTCTTAAGTTGAGAAATACTCTCTCTATGGTCTTGACGTTGTTCCATTTTTGTCATTCATTTGATTTTTTTTTCTCTCAATAGCGATTCTAAGAATTTTTGTTACTGAAGTCATTCAGAATTAATTATTTGTTAGTCCCACAATATAAACTAAATTTAAACGTCTCAATTAACAAGTAAAATATACCTTATATATATATTTTTTGTATTGATTTGACAAAAAATATATAAATACATAAACAAGTGTAGTGTTGTTGATTTTTTTATTAAAAACTTGTCCATATTGTCTAAAGTCAACAAAAAAATAATAAAAAAATAAAATTCAACTACACATTGAAATCTAGAAGCTATATAAAAAGTCTTAAATTTCTACAGCAATTTGGAAATTGGCCAATGAAAGTGGTTGAGTGTGAGGGGAACGGGAGATATTAAATGCAACTTATATTTTTGTTAATAAAACCTATAAATGCATAAAATATTTATAGATTATGTATTTAAAATTTATACTTTGAATGTAAATAATTTAAAAAGTGTATATATTTATAAATGCCTTCAAATTATATGACTGTGAATAGTTGTTGATATTATTTTATGGGGTCAAATATAATTTGTTTATGGTGTCAAATATTTTATGTTGGAATTTTTGAATTTATTTGGCTGAATTCAATTGGCATTTCTGGCTGAATTCAATTGCAATTCTGAATTCAAGTGGCCATTGAATTCTAGAATTCAATTGAATTTAATACCAGAATTCAATTGCTAATTCAATTGGCCATTCAATTGGCAATTGAACTTTAATGTAACCCCAATGACAGAAATTCTTGACGCCTTTTCTGAAGAGGAGAAGAGAGAGCAAGGCACAGAGGTAAGAGAGAAAAGTATACAGGCAGATTGCAAGTTTTGTGAGAGAGAGAGAGAAAGACATATGAGGTACGTTCGTAACCGATCCTTGGTGGTGTTCCAACGTTCGGCCAACCGTTTTATCCTAGGAGAGTGACACCAGTGGAAAACCTACAACACCCTCGGTAGGCGGTGAATTATTCTTAAGGAAACTGCGTTTGCAGGACTCGGTTTGCATATTCTGTTCATGTTATTTTTTGTAATTTTAGTTTCTATAAATTCTGTTTATTATAATCTTTGAAAATTAATAAAAAAGTATTTTCTGGATCACCGAGCATGTATCTTGTGGCGTTGTATTTCTCCCAACAATCTTAAGAATGATTCATTTTTAAAACCTACTCGGTTTGGATCTTTATTTTTCTTGATTAGAAAATACATGTTTATACTTCTAATATATTCTATGAGTATATTCAGGTTTATGGATTCATTGCAGTATGAGAACAATTATTTTGTTCAGGATAATATGTTCAAAATAATCCAGATTGTGATTTGCTTTCCGTCATAATTCAGTCGTTTTTCCTGATTTGTGAGAATTCTGGATGTTTGTGTCGACACCTTTTTATTTGTGTCGACACTTGTTTGACACTTTTGACTCTTTTGGCTGCTTGTGTCGACACATTCTTTATTGGTGTCGACCCATTTTTCTTCTGTTGGTACTATGCTGAACTCTCGGTTCTTTTATGTCTACACATTTCTCTGTTAGTGTCGATACATTTCTCGGGTTGAACTATTGGTTCTTTTATGTCGACACCTTTCTCTGTTTGTGTCGACACCTACCTCGGTTTGGAATTCTCGGTTCTTTTGTGTCGACACATTTCTCTGTTTGTGTCGACACTTTCTTTGGTTGTTGTTTGCGTTGAATCTCTCGGCTCTTTTGTGTCGACACCTGGGATGTTTGTGTCGACACCTTTGCTATTAGTGTCGACACATTTCTTGCTTGTGTTGACCTCTTTCCTTCTTGTGTTGACACTTCGTTGTGTGATGCTTAATTGAGATCTGCTTAATAGAGATCCGATCGGCTAAGGCCGTAGGCAGCCGTGCGCGGCTGACCTTCTGGGATTTGGTAGCACTTGCTATAAGCAATGGTAGCACTTAGTAGCACTTGCTCCCACCTAAGGGCGCTGCCCCTAGGAACCCCGCTAGGGGGCACGGCCCCCTAGAACCCACACCAGGGGGCATGCCCCTTGGAACCCCGCCACATGATATTTGTGGGAATTAAGTTTAGATTGTTAATCTATTCTTATTGTCGATATTGTAAAGATCTAATATGTGAATTGATCTTATTTTAGAAAACATGTCGATTGAAAAATAAGCTGCTCCTGAAAAGCAAGTCGCTCCTATGCCTGGTGTTTCAACTGTTTCTTTGTCTCACGTGGACAAGCCAGGAAAGTTTAGAGAAGGAGTTGACTTTAAGAGATGGAAACAAAAGATGGTATTCTACCTCACCACTCTGAATTTGGTTAGATGCCTGACTGAGGAAGATCTAGTTGCTGATGAGAAAGTAAACACTCAGAAATTGATGACAGTTGATAATTAGAAAAATACTGATTATCTGTGCAAGAATTATATTCTGAATGCTCTAGATGACTCATTGTACTCTGTGTTAAATGAGGTAAAAATTGCTAATGAACTGTGAGAGGCCTTAGATCGAAAATACAAAATTGAAGGCGTCGGGTTCAAGAAATTCATAGTGGGCCGGTTCCTTGATTTTGTGATGAAAGACTCAAAACCTGTGACGGTTTAAGTCCAAGAGCTTCAGATTTTGATCAATGAGATCAAAACAGAAGGGATGTTATTGAGTGAAGCATTCCTAGTGGCTGCAGTCATCCACAGCTTCCTGAAACATGAAAGGAATTCAAGAGTTATCTAATGTTCAAGACCAAGGAGATAACTCTGGAGGTCTATTCTTCAAGCTTAATGTTGAGGAAGAAAATTGAGCAAGGAGCAAGAGTGTCAGGTCCAACTCCAACATGGCCAATGTGATGGAAGTTGAAAACTCTTCAAGAGCAAAAAAGAGTGTTCATGACAGGCATGTCAACACGAGGTTTGACAAAAAAGTCAAACTAGGACCAAGATGTCATATTGCCAAAAAATAGAAGGAAAAATTTTAAGAAAAATGCTTTAACCGTGACAAGTTTGGGTATCGTGCTTTAGAGTGCAAGAAGCTGAAGAATTTCCAAGCTCAAGTTCATATGGCAAAGGCAACTGAATGTGTCTCAAATATTGATCTCTCAACCATGGTATCTGAGGTGAATATGGTATGGTCAAATCCACAAGAATGATAGATAGACATAGGGGCCACTCGCCATGTCTGCTGTGACAGAAAGATGTTTAACACCATTGAGATGGTGGCCCATGGTCAGAAGCTGTATATGGGAAATTCAGCTACCTCAGATGTGTCGGGACAAGGCCAGGTGATGCTCAAGATGACATTGAATAATGTGCTCTATGTGCCAGATATTCGCAAGAATCTGATATCTGGGTCTCTATTGAGTAAGCATGGGTTTCGGATGGTCTTTGAGGCAGACAGAGTTATGCTGTATAAAGCAGGGATGTATGTGGGGAAAGGATATGTGACCAATGATCTATTCAAAATGAATGTAATGACTGTCATTCCCACTGCTAATAAAATAAAATTCCATGTTGCTTATGTGCTTAAGTCTTCCATTTTGGGGCATGGTAGACTAGGTCATATTAATTATGATTCTACGCGTAGATTAATTAACTTAGAGCACATACCTAGTTTGACATTGATAAAACTCACAAGTGTGAAACTTGTGTGGGGACTGTAGACACCCCAATTTGATCCCGCCAAATCTTAGGTGAATCCGATGATAAAAACAGGTGAAATAGTGTCTCAGTACGATCATCGGGCGGTGATCCTATCTCAGTATTTGAACTCAGAACCTTCGAACTAATAAAATTTTATCGAACCATCGAAACTTGCTGCCCAAGCAAGGCGACCGCCAACTTTCATTTTGGCGTCCGTTGTAGAACTTTGTAGAAACCCTAGCCAAAAGTGACAACCACCACATACCATCATGGCGACCGCCAACTCCCATTGTGGCGCCCAGCATAGAACTTTGTGGAACCTTCTAAAAACGTGGCGACCGCCGACTTGCATTATGGCGGCCGCCAACTTCAAATGGCCTGACGTGTCCCAAAACGTGTCAAATTGTCATTGGTTGAAGATTTCTATAAATACCGTACCCTGCCGTACGTTTTTAGTACGAATTTTGAGTGAGAGAGACTCTGCCGATATACCGAGTGATATCGATCCCTGACGCCGAAGCCTTGCTGAAATACTGAGATCCGAGCCTCCGGCAGTCCCAAACCCTAGCTTGGATCATCGCCTGAAGATCAAATTGCTCACCAACAGTCCCCAACTTGAGGATTCCTAAGCCATTCAGGTATTTTACTTGGATCCCCGGCCCTTCTAACTCCATTTTCTACCCCTTTGGAGTTGTCGGGTTTAATTTGGCCAACTCATTTTAATTACGTTCCCGCATTATTTATGTAGTTGTTATATTCTTACATTACTTTAAATTTTAGTTTTAGCTTATTTAGCTTATTTGTTTTATTTACTTACCTTCATTTTTAAGCTTATTACAAATTGTTAAATTACT
>JAOTRH010440837.1:0-13585 GCA_034768845.1 Heliamphora exappendiculata
ATCCCTTGAAGACTCTATTTATAGGGTCTACATACATAAATTAAATCTTTTATTTCATAAATTTAGCAAAAAAGATTATTTTTGCAAGTATTTAGTTTTACTGATAAATAAATAAACAAATTGCATTTAATTTATTAAAAAAAATAATTTTGATTTAAAATAGATTGTTTGAGTTTAATCTTCCATCTAGTAAAATAAAATATATTTTTTGCTTATATCCCTTCACGGTTGATGAAATTATTTTTTGCATAAATAATATTTTTTGTAATACATACGGAAAAAAATTTACATAATACATGTACTTAATTAACTGTCACGACTGCATCACATCAATCAATTTAATCTTAAAATCGGCTAACTAACAAGTTAACCTATTAAAATAATCTAAAAGCACAAAGTATAACTATACTGGAACAATCAAAGAATCAAGTGTTAATTATAATGTTATCCCATGTGACATAATATCACAGTTAAACTTCTCCATCAATCAATATTCACAAAATAAATTTATTATGTAATCAAAAGTATATTTAGTGACACATTGAGTACTAGCCCAAAACGCAATAATTATCATTCAAATTCTAATAAAACTTTCAATGGACTATATCTCACAGAATTAGTAGAACTGTGTCACATAATTACTAAAAAGAGCATTTTTATAACGACAAGCTCCTGCCTCATTTTTCTTTATTTAAAAAATGATTATGCAGAAGTGTACTTTTTATTCCAAATCCAATTACATTACTCTCTATTTTCATCTCAATTTTTATAAATTATTATTCATTTATCTTTAAAACTCAATTTATTTTCCTCCAAAATGCAAATTATTATAATTTTTATTTTCTTAAAATACATTAAATAGTGGTCTCCTTTTAAGGTGTTGTTGATATACATTTTTTCAATAATACCAAAATTGTGAAAAATAAATGTGTACTTATTTAATAAATAAAATATTCATTCTTTGTATCTAGAAAAGCATTCTTAACAAGTCTAGTCTAATCAAGCACAACTAGAAAAACAAGCGCAATGGCAGGATACCTATGCAACCATAGACATGTCTAAATATTACATTTAATGCTATCTTTGTTTAGAATAGATAATGGGGTGAAATGAAACTCCCCTTGAGACTTCTTACCTTCAAGACTTTTTAAGATTTCAATTTGTAGGTTTGCGGGGGGGGGGCTCCCAATCATAATTTGAACCTTTCGTTTCATGAATTTTGCAGAGAAAATTATTTATGCAATAATTTAGTTTAATTAAACATCGATAGATGCATAAGCAAATTCAATTTATTTTACAAAGTGAATAGTTTTATTTTAAAATGGATTGTTTGAGTTTAATCGGCCATCTAGTAAAATAAAACATATTTTGTATATATATTTTTTAATGTCTGATCAAGTTAAATCAATGAATAAATGACATTTTTTACAAGATTACGAAAGGATCGATTTAGATAATTGTTGTGATCAATGACCTCAAACCTGCAAAATAACTTTTTGATAGATCTTGATGGGCAAGAGATCTTGAATGCTACAAATATTAAGTTGAGCTTTACCCTTGTACATTAATGCTACAAATATATATATATATATATATATATATATATATATATATATATGGAGTTTGTTGTATGAATAGACCTAAGAAATGAAACAAATGTGAGTACATAGGATAAAAAAATATTAACTCATTATTTTTTTTTATTTTTCAGTACACACTTTTAAAAAGACTGCATTATTTGCACGCACATACAATTATGATTGCATCACATCAATCAATTTAATCTAAATATTGGCAAACCGACAAGTTAACTTATTAAAATAATATAAAATCACGATAGTATAATTATACTGTAAAACTCAAATAATCAAATACTAATTATAACATTAACCTATGTGACATAATATCACAATTGAATTTCTCCATCAATCAATATTCATAAGTGACAGTGGATAAAATAAATTTATTATGTAATCAAAATACAATTAGTGACGTATTGAGTACTAGCCCACTACTATAGTCATCATTCACATTCTAATAAATATTAGAATGGCAATCATTAGATTTAAGTGACTAAATATGTGGACTAATTATGATTTAAATTATTTATCTCATTAATCATCTATACATTTATGAGTAAATAAATAATTATTCATTTAAAAAAATTAAATAAAATAAATAATAATAATAATTTTTGAATAAATAAACAGTACGAGTTGATTAGTTTGAAAACATATCCTTACATTTGAAACATAACACTACTTTCTTGATATATATTTTCGAGTTTAAGAAATTATATTTTTAATACATTATCAATTATGTGCTTTAATTTTTATTATTGCTCAATGATGCATTGTATATAAATTCTTAATATTCTAAAATTCTATTCCAATGAACCGCAGTTAATTTGTTGGATAAATAAAAACCTTGAGTCATCAAAAATTGGAAACATGATTCAATAATTTTTTCGATGCATTAAAATGAAAAGGCAATAAAATCATCGAACACGGTTATGAAAGTATATTTTTTTTTTCAACCAAAGTTTTAGCAACAGCACAAATGCCTTTGTAAAAATAATTATTTGTTATCGACCAATTACTAGCGACAACTTAAACACTATTGCAAAATAATCATTCCCGACCAATTCACAACCCTTCTATACTAACACCGTCGCTAAAAAAGAGCATTTATGATTACAAGCTCCCCGTCTCAAAGTAAAAATATCATTGGTAAAAAAAATTTGTGACGAAATATAATTAATTAGCTGCAATAAAAAAGAATTGCAATGGGAAAACCATCTGATTACAAATATTATACTCTTTATTTGTTAATGTTAATTCATGCTAATATGGTAATTGTTAGAACAACTATTTAAGAGAATGAAAATAAATTTTTTATTTAAAAAGTGATTATAGAAAATTATGCTATTTATTCCAAATTTAACTACAATGTTACTCTATTGCATCTTTATTTTTTTAAAATCATCATTCGTTTATCTTTAAAAGGCATTGGGGATATATATTTTCAATAATATCAAAATTAGGAAAAATAAATGTACAAATTAAAAATTTTACCCCTTTAATTAATAAAATACTTTATTTTATATTTAGAGAATCATTCTTAATGAATCTTATCTAATCAATCACAAATAGAATAATTGGAGCATCGGTTAAGATACTTTTGCACCAATTTAACGAATTTAAATATAGTATTTGTTAATATAGACAGCGGGTGAAACTTTTTCAAGACTCCTTATCTTCAAAATTCTTTGGGACTCTATTATGTAGGTTAATTACAGGAGTCTCATAATAATGATTTGAACCCTTCAATTCGTAAATCTCACTGAGAAGATCATCTATGGAAGAGTCTAATTTGATAGGATATTTATAGGTTTATGGACAAATCATAAGCAAATGAAATATGAAATTAAAAACTTCTCATTTGTTAAAAATAAATAATAGTGCATGTATACCAATGTAATTAAAAAAAACTAATTAATGATAAATCGAGCTTTCAAGAAACAAGAAATTCTCATTTTACATGTAAAAAATGATAACATTTTTATTTTTTGTAACGAGTTATCATTGAAAAACATATGACCAAGAGAAATGGTAACGTTACACAAAAAATATGAAGACAGAAATAAAATCTACACTTAGTTAATATTAATATAAATTATGTTTTGATTACGAAGGATTAATACACTAAAAATATTTTTTGCGTGGACTTTATATATATATACACACACCTTAACAAATATACTGTCACTTAAAAAGTAATATAAATATTTAAAATAAAAATATTTAAACATATAATAAAAATATTTTAATTAAGAAAAGTCAAAAATAAAATAAAACTCTAACATATAGGAAATATGTGTGTGTAGTGTGTGTGTTGCTTTAGTGCACTTTAATTAAGGCTAAAACTTCTCAAAATATTATAAATTTTGAAAATAGGATTTTATTGGATAATTTTAAAGTATACCAAACTTATTTAAAATAGAACTACTAAATAAATCTCCCTTTCTTAATACGTACCTTCGAAAAGAATGCATCATATGCACCTACTTAAGTACCACGTACGATCACAGCACATCCCCATTAATTTAACTTAATATCGGCCAACCAACAAGTTAACCTCCTAAAATAATACAAAAGCATGAAAATATAATTATACTCCCTCGAAGAATCAAATATTAATTATAACGTTAATGTTGAGGTGTTTGGGAAAGTTTTTTATTTTAATTTTTATCTTTTTGCTATTAATTTTAACTACAAATTACAATTTATTCTAAATACTTACAACTTCTGTTACAAACTATAATAATTCTTTTTTTATTTTAGTTATAAGCCACAATATTTACTAAACCTCAACTTCTACTACAAATTACAATCTATAAATTATTAGTTTCAGTAATTCCAAATATCATAATATCACAATATGTAGAACTTTTTCGTCCATCAATATTCAGCCATGTTTGTTAACCGGTGTAGGTTGGATATGATTAATAATGAGGTGAGATTAGTGTATGAATTGGTAATGAGTTAGGATTAGTAATGAAAATAAACTCACGTTTGATTTAAGTGAAATTCAATAATGTGGGATGAGATTAAATTTGTTAATTTTCAATATTACTTTTATGATATTCCAATGATTCACTTGTGCAATGAAGGTTTTGTTTGGATTTCTTTGTGGTGTTAATTTTTGGCTTACTCATTTTTATTTTTATGATTTTTGTATAAAAAGATGTTTTTAAATAGCACTATTTTACATAACAAATTAAAGTATTTTTCATAAAAGGTTGGGAAATGACTCTCAAAATTATTTGAAATAGCTTTTTACTTTTTTTTACTTTTTGTTAAAACGTAATAAGTCCTTGTTTTTTTATTTTTAAATTGTAATATTTGAAATAATTTTGTAACTTCTTGACGTTTTTACTTTTGGATAATAGAGTTAGCTTTCATTAAGAGGTATTATTGTCATTTCATATAACAAAATGTAGGATTATTTGTAATGTTTTAAAAAATATTGAATTTCTTTGTTATACAAACCGTACTGTTTTAAAAAATAGTGAAGATTTCACAAAATCTGACCTTTCTTTTCTTTAAACTCTGGGTTAAAAGCTTTCTTTATTGAAGGACAAAATGGTAAATGCAATGCTAATCCAGATGGACTGAATTAGCAAGGAGACCTCCAACCCATTATTGCTATAACTGTTCTAAACGGGATTGAGAGTTTCACTGAACTCCCAAAGCAGGTCATATGACTATGTCTCATATAACTGTGTTACAATTTTGTGAGATGAATGTGACTAATTCTGTGAACCACATGTGTATGTGTGCATTTAAAATTTTCAATTTCTGTTTCGAAGAATGTTATTTCATTTTCGCACAAAAGACGAATTTCTTCTTGAAGATATTGTTCACACTACACTAATATAAAATCTACACAAACCGACGTGTTGGCCAAAATAACTTCCCTAGCTCGTTGGGAAATCAAAATGTTTGATATTAGAGTTTTGTTTATAATTTTTTCTTAATATGTATAGTTAATTTATTTTGTAGGACACTATAAGATTTATACACGATCTGACGGTAGATTCTATATGATTTATTCTTATAATTGTACTTCAGTCTATACAAAATATGTTGATACATTAATTTAAAATCTTTCATTCTAATGGCTGAGATAAATTATTCTCGCATAGAGACTGCCATAGTAGTAAAATACATTTAAGTTAGTAGGTTTGTAATTTATATCATCGGTAAAAAAATATATATTTTACTCGCATAAATTACACTCAAAGTAAGTATGATCTAAGCTAAGCCATTTATCTGGTGAATCATGGATATATTCAAATTAATATTTATCATCTACACCATTTATCTCATAAATCATGTGTAAGTTCTATGGATATAAATAAAATAATTATTCATTTTCAAAAAATTAAACAAAATAAAAAATAATAATTTATTTTGAATAAATAACAATTCAAGTTGATTAATTTGAGAACATGCATCCAAACATTTGAAACAGAACACCACCTTCTTGTTACATCATTTTTGAGTTTAAAAAAAGTATATATATAATACACCATCAATTGTATTCTTTAAATTCCTTCATTCCTCAATGATGCATTGTACAAACTATAAATATTGTAAGTTTCTAACTAATGTTCTTTTTTTCCCCTTTCCAAGGCATTGTTCTATAGGTTCGACTGCCGTAAATTTATCAATGCCAACGTCATTTCTCTTCGAAAAAACTAAGAATTTTGTCGTAAAAAATTTGTTCTCTCTCTCTCTCTTAAAAATGTACTTCAATATGCTTCAATGCACTAGAGTTTGTTGGATAACATAAAAACATTGAGTCACCAAAATTTTGAAACATGATTCAACTATATGTTAATGCACTAAAATGAAATGCCATGAAAATCTACAAACATTGTTAAGAAAGTATTTTTTTCAACCAAAGTTCTAGCGACAACAAAAATGTCGTTGTAAAAATAACTACTTGCGATCGACCAAATTACTAGCGACGACATTAGTAATGTCGCAAAGTAAAATATTTCGCAACCCTCTCATTTTTTTCCAGTTAACTATTAGCAACTATTTAAACACCGTCACCTAAGAAGAGAATTTACAACTATAATATGTCTCATAAATAAAAAGTAAAGCATTTACTCTATTTTATATCTATTTTTCTAAATCATCGTTCATTTTGCTTTAAAACTCAAATGGTTTCTACTTTTTCTCTAAATACGTCTCTATTATTTTTAAAAAAATTTTAAAAATATATTCATTAGTGGTTTCTTTTTAGAGGTATTGTGGATATATGTTTTTTAAATATATACCGAACTTGTAAAAGAGATGTACAAAATTAATTATTTTAATCATTTAATTAATAAAATATCCCTCTTTATATTTAGAGAGTCATTCTAGTATAGTTTTTCGAATGCTCTAAATATAGAAAACAAAATTATTGTTCTTTAAAATAGAGAATGCTTTCGAGCATAAATTGGAGTGAATTTTTACTCTAAAATGAGGACTTAGAGTGTGGGTTGAAATTGTTCTTATTGTATTTGAACCATATTAGAGCTTAAATCTCCTATTCGTCACCATATTTGAATTCAAGTTGTAAATTTATAAGATTATAAAAATTATTTTTTATTACTAGTACATTTGTCGTCAAAAAAAAAAAATTATTTATTATTTGAGATAAGTAATTACTGTCTCTAACAAAAGCACAAAATTAATGTAAATCTTTTGCCATATTGGTAACATCAAATGGCTTTGCAATAGTTTCTTGAAGACACAAAGATGTCTTTGTGATAAAAGTACTTCAGTCAAAAAATACTTTAGCGATGGTTAATCCATACGCTACAAATCATGTGACAGCACCGAGCCAAAAACCTTCCCTTCTCGTACTCTGACCTCCGAATTCTCTTTTTTTTTTTGTTACGTTTTTAAAAGACTTGCAACATTCTTTTGTTTTTTTTGATTTTTTTCAAAAATTAAGTAGCGACTCTATTTTACTTCAAAAATGTTTTAAGATATCTTGAATTTCTGATTTTAAATAGATAAAGAATATTTTTTTAAAAACAATGGATATCCAGTGCATTCCCCTCCCAATCTTTCCAAAAAAAGAAAACTCCCGCACTAACAAAAGGTGATAAATCCCACTAAATATATCAACAACTATAGCATTAGAACACCAATTAAACTTGTTCCAAAACTATTGAATAATTACTCTCGTCACTCCCCTTTTTGTAATTATTGGGAAAACAATCATATCAATATTATTCTTATACCGTTGTTGAAAAAATAATTAGAGCAATACTGCTTTGATACTAGTTATTGGAAATTAAGAGCACGACACTATTCTCATCCACAAGTCACATGAAACACGCATAAGTCACAAAAAATTAAAAAACGAACAAGAAAACAATTACAAAAATGCAATACACATATTTACGTGGTTCGACAAATAGTATCTACGTCCACGAACTCACACATTTCACTATAACTTTGAGAGAATACAATAGTGATGTTTTAGGATAAAGCGATATGACAAAACTAGGTCAAAGCTATGAATAGGTGCATCTATAATAGCTTTAAATAATGCAGTTTCGAAACATACCAATCGATCTGTCCGCCAAACCGATCTATCGATCATGGATCCTGATTGAACTTATCATCGATCTATTTTTGACTGCTTGTTGCGGACCAATTGATTTATCATCAATCCGTCCAAGACAATTCGCAGTATTTTCGCAGACTTATTAATTTGTCTCTCATTTTGATAAATTTTCTTCATCATTTCAACGGTAATAATCATAAATAAATGATCCTTTTATTGAGACTCGAGCGTGGGTTGAGAAAAGCAAAATTTTAGCGTGTCCAATCAGGATGAAATTTGAATAAAGAATCTATTAATTATTATTACCATATATGATATTTAATTTAGAACTAATTAACCATGAAACAAGATTTGACGCGGCCGTGGAGATAAAATCAAAAAAGATTACATAAAAGTTGCGATTGGTTTGATTCCAATGTTTTTTTATTAGTTTGACTTGATATGATTTTATGATATTTACTGTACGATTTTGAATCTTAAAGATTTAAAACAATTTACAATGAATTATTTTTTTATTTAAATCGAAATCGAATCATGGCGAATTGTGAACACTCCTAATTCAGCTGAAAAAGAAAAGAAGCCATTTTGGCGTCCTATAATAGAAACTTTAGCTATTTAACTTACTATGTAATTTGTGTAATCTAACGTAAATAAATCAAAGTTGGCCATTTTCCTGGAAGAGGACAAAACCTAACAAAAACTAGTTAATTTTGTAGTCTCTTTAATTAATTGGATACACTTGAATGCAATTTTTTATGTAAAAATTTAGTTTTATGAGCATAAAATATTTTATTTTATAAATAGTAATTTGTCCAATTTGTTAATTTATACACATGTCGATGTCCAATTAAACTGAATTTTTATATAAATAATTTTTTTTTATAAAATCAACCCATGGTTCAAATAATCATTATGAACGCACTCTAAGCATATACTAAGGATGTCTAAAAAAAACTTGCATTTTAGGAGATTTACCGTTTTTAGCAACAAAAAAAAATAGAGACAAAAAAAGAACTTAAATTGTAAGAAATAATTTATTTTGAGTAATATTTTTTTTTTGATTTTGCTAAAATGCCTAATATGTACTTTTTACCTTGAAGTTGTAGTACATAAAATATGATTACAATTTTTTAAAATTTTTTTGAAAGTTTAATTGACTTTTTAATTAAGAGTCTTATAGTCATTTTTTTTTAACAGTTAGAGTATATGAGATATTTATAATTTTTTTTATAAAATAAATTAAAAAAAAAGTTATTAATTTAAGCTTTTTAGAAATGACAAATACTCTAGTTTAAAGTTAATTGTGAGATAAAAAAATTAAAATTTTAAAAATATCAAATAAAATCAAAATTAATAAAATAAAATCTTGAAGAGTGGTGAAAGATGTTGATCTTGGGAAGATATTATTGTTAATTGTTAACCTATTATATTGTTGGTTATGTTTAAAGCAAAATGGTACCCATCAGAATATATCACCAAAATGGTCTCCATCATATGTATTGTCTCACTGCAACCACTTGTATTGTCTCACTGCAACCACTTGTGATGTTGACCTAAAAATGGCTAATTATGTAGTGGCATATCCATTAGGTCCGTTTGGTATTATTTATATTTTATATTTTTTTATTTATAATAATTTTAAATAAATTGTATTTATTTTTATAAAAATAAATACAAAAATTATGTTCAATACACATAAGATTTTATTTTAATACAAGTGAATAGTAGTTGAAGAGAGCTGTCAGCAAAAAAAAAAAAATTATCCAAATTTTTTTTTAGAAATATTGAGAATACTTGTAGGTTCGGTTGTTATTCTGGATTGAATTAGATTAAATAAGAAGAATAAGTAATATTGGAAGTTCTACGTATTTTTTAAACTAAAAAATTATAAATAAAATTATGTATATAATAAAAAATTAGATTTTTTTTATCTAAGTCCTACTTTTATATGTTACTTATATTTAAGTTCCATTACAAATTCTTATTTACGAACAGTCCTAATCAGAATGTAATTTTTCAAATTACCCATATATATCACTGCTTCTGTCTCATCTGATAGCCTCACACCCCATCTCTCTCTCTCTCTCTCTCTCTCTCTCTCTCTCTCTCTCTCTAACAGTCTCACCACTACCAGACCCACTGCGCTCGCCCCTCTCACCACCAGATTCGTCGCCGGCGACAGCAACGGCGACGGCAAGAACGACAACTCGTTCTAGCGCCTGAAAGTGAACGGCGATGGCCTCACACCCCTAAGCCCTAAGAGTACCCAGATCTGGTGTACGACTGTCCCAGCGGTGGAATGCAGAGCCCGGGCGGCAACGGCGAGTGTGAGTGGCGACGACGACGACGAGTGCGAGAGGAGACTACGACGGCGAGCGCGACGACGAGGGCGGCAGCGTTGATGTCTCTGTTTGGTTATCCACTTCGACTTTTCGGAGACAAAGCCACTGCCGTCACTGTGGTCGCCTCGCCATTGCTGTTGTGAATATTCTCATTTTGAACCAGATCTGATTGCGTCGACACTAGTTTCCTAGATTAGTGGTGAATACTCTCATCTTGTTCACAGTGTGAATATTCTCATCTTATTCACAGTGTGAATATTCTCATCTTGAACCTCTGTGAGACGACGGTGGAAATAAGTGAGAGAGAGAGAGAGAGAGACGGAGAGAGGGACGGGGAGCGCCAAATGTGAGACGGCGGTGGCCAGTGATGGCGCCGGTGGGGTCGCCGGAGGTGGTGGCGCATTGGGACTCTCAGATCTGGTTGCCGTTTGAGCAAACCTCTGGTGAAAATGAGATAGAGAAAGAGAGAGAGACAGAGAAAATGACAGAACCATATCTGGTTCAAAAGGTCCAGATCTGGAACGGCGACAGTGTCGATGGGGGTCGCTGGAGTTGATGGCGCTGGACGACAGCGGTTGGTCGGTCGGTCGGCGGTGACGGGTGACCTATGGGAATATTACCATTTTCTTGTTGGATGACCAATATTCCTATATTTAAAGAATAAAATATTATCACTATGGAACCAATATCCCTATATTTAATGAATAAAATATTATCACTATGGAAATAAGTGACGCATCATGAAAATTATCACTAAGGGTATAATAGACCTAAATAAATCTTAAATTTTGAAATAGGATTTAAGAGAAATATGAACTTATGAATGGGATCTAATTAAAAAATATTTCTAAAAGTAGGACCTAAAATCAATTAACTCTAAAAAATTTAGTTGTTAAAGTGAAATAAATAATGATATAAGAGTTATAATTTTTTTTAAATCATTAGATAAAGAGATAAGATAATTTAAAAGTAAGTACTAATAATACTATGGGCTTCTAGTGTGTAAGGTCCATAATCAATATTTCATAAACATTATATTTAAACAAAAAAAAATTAGGTACACAAGATATTGTTCTATTTTCGCTACTTGGACACATACAATTTTGTTTTTCCTATAAGAAAATTATCTCTTAGGGGGTTAATGGTGGAACTTACCTTATAAGGTAAGTTGAGAGATCCTAACGGAACGATGTGAGATTCATGTTCCTTACATTACTTGTTAGTGTGTGGAGTCACGTGGTAGAGTTAGGATTTTCATAGACAGCGCAAAATAAATGGGGGTCTTTCCTCTATAGAAGAAGTGAGGACTCTAGTGGAGACCACTGAAAACTTCTTGGATGTTTTGAGAGTTAATTTTCTTTATTTTGTCTTTTCGTACTACCTAAGAACTTTTCCTTTTGTAATCACTAAAGGATTTCTAATCCCTCGTTAATGAAATCTTTACTCTTTTACTCTTTTGCGTGCTATAATTTGCATGCTACTTTTGAAAAAAATTAACTTTGAAGTGGTCTCCTTCATTTGGCGTCGTCTGTGGAAACTTTAACTCCACTACGTGGCTCCACACTTTGAGGGTATTGTAGAAAATATAAATCTCACATCATCCGGTTAGAGTTTCTCATCTTATGAGGTGAGTTCCATTCTCAACTCACCAAGATGTCTTTTTCTAAGAGGATAAACAAAATTGTGTGCGTCCATGTGATGAAAATCAAACAAGATCTTGGTGCGAATTCTGGCAAAGTAGTAGTCCCTCATCAATTACATACATAGACTTTTAATACAAAAATATGAACATGATGGCCATCCATCAAATGAATAGGCAAGATTAAATTTTTGTGATTAGTATGTAGAGAGAAATTTTGAAATCAATAAATTTTGAGTAAATAAGAATAAAACTAAATATATGAAATATAATTTTAACAGTTATAGAACATTAACAGTGAAGAAGTAAATATTTAAAATCAAGAAATTTCTAAGAGTAAATATATACGTTATCTAGATTCAATTACTAACAAAAATGAAGAGATTACAAATGATGTAACCTATAGAATAAAAATTAGTTGACTCAAGTGGAGATGTACCTTTTATATTTAGTTTTATTTTGTCTTTTAATGAAAAATATTTATGTTAGTTCAAACGATAATAGTTTTTAGATTTCCCTCGTTACAAGAAACCTGAAACGTAAAAAAAGAAATTGACCAATTAAAAAATAAAAATGTCAGATAAGACGAAAAAGTCACTTTTATGTGGCACTTTTTTTCATCATTAGTGAATTTCTTTTTCAACTTTTTTCAAAACAACTTTACTTTTAGATTTATTTTGTCACAATGAATCGAGAAAGTAACAAAAAGTTGGTTAAAAAAATCATAAAAAACAAAAAAATAAGTTACAAAAAAGCGGCTAAAAAAACTAAATCTAACATAGCCTTAGAATCCTAGTATGTCTTGTATCCTGCATTGTGGATCTTTACTCCTAGTATGATTCTACATTTGTATTCTAACCCCAAAATAAAAAATCATTTAATTCATGATATGCCTTAACCATAATTTTTCTTAGCATATGATCAAGATTAAAAATAAATAGTAGGAGTGCAGCCTATGAGCCTTTGACCAATCTTTTGCAATATAAAATGAGTTTTATTTTTTTTTTCAAATTAGTATGTTTGGAGTTTTGATAAGAGTATATCAAATGTTATAAGATATTATATGAACTCACATATCTATTTTTATATGGTATTTGCATTAATATTGTTATACGATGTTTGGGCCAATGTGGCTCATACGATGAATGATATGGTAGTGATATAGAATACGGTCATATTAGTCTTATATAATAGATATTGCATAAACTTATATTAAATTAAATATGGTATAAAAAGGATCGATAAAATATATTTTTACTCCAAATAGTGTATTGAATTTGATAAAAGTTTTATTGAATTTATTTCACATAAGATAAGATAAGATATATGTTTAATACTCTAATATATGATGATATAATTGGATTAAATTGTATAATTATATCCAATCTAGTCATACTTTTATCAGTACCCCAAATACACTCTAATAGCTATTTAAAAAGCTAATCAATATTCAATAAATACTGATTAG
>JAOTRH010440837.1:13595-32971 GCA_034768845.1 Heliamphora exappendiculata
TGATAGAAATTATAAACTTTACTGCTAAAAATGTATTAATATTAAAAATTTCGACATTATTTACTTACTAGCAAGTGCTAGTGAACACTTGTTAGCTGGATGGATAAACAACTATTGTTAGTAATTTTTTAATGCAATTTGAGAATAATTATACTGACATTATAATTGTATGAACGAATTTAATTATAAAAATATATTTAAAAACTAAAAAAGTGCACTTTTAGGGACTAAAATTAAATTAGTCATAGAATGAAGGATTTTTGGTGACCAATCAAAATTTTGTTCGAGAATATTTAACAAATCTTGACTCCGCTCGTTGAAACAAATTGAAAATATAAATTTTTTTTATCAAAATATAAAATAATTCAAAAAAATAAATATAAATTAAAATAAGTAAATAAATTAAATTTTATGTTGATTATTTTCGTTTTTAGTGAACTTTTTATCTTTTGATAAAAATTTTTTACTTTTTCAGTTCATTTATCAAAATAGTTCAAAAACAATTCTAAATATAAAAAAATTAAAAATAAAAAAAATTAACGAAATTTAGCTCAAACAGGACCATAGACGGTCAATTTAGAATTCCACACAACTAAAATTGAAAATGCTATGTCTCAATCTCGATAATTTCTATTATGAAATGATCGGAGATTGGGAATATCATTCACACCCACATTACAATTTCACGTTCGTGAAAAAATGATGACAGTTAAAGAGAAGAAAGCAAGATGGGCCCACAAAATTTATATACTATGTACTGAATTGGATTGATAAGAGGAATTTCTTTACTAGCAATGGGATTTCCATTCCTTCTCTTTGATTCCCATATTCCAAAACAAACCCTAAAAGTTATGCAGAAAAAGGATGCAATAGAGGTTTAAATACTAAGCAGCTCATTATTATTTTTTACTTAGTTAATAAATATACATTAATAGTATTTCATTTAAATAATTGTTTACTATGGTATGTAGATAATATTATATAAGATTAATTAATTATTAATCCTTTTTAAAAAGATTGTAGAAGAATTAGTTATAATGCTAAGTTTTTTGAAAATCAAGTCCTATTTTTTAAATATAAAATATTCTTATGACAATTTTTTCCTTTGGTCTGCAATCTCTAACCCAGCTTCTAGGGTTTCAGAATGGTGGTGGCAACAGCGTAAGCGACAGAGGGAAGGTCGTGCTAGAGTTAATTCGGCAAAAGGGTGATGGTTTGAGGCGTGGACGGCGGTGGAGATGACGATTGGTGGCAGCATTGACTCCAGAGGTCATCGTTGTAGGGTTTCGACAAATGAAAAAGGGAGCTTCAACGAAGGGAATGACTTTATTGGTGGGAAAGCGAGATCAATCTTTCGGCAGACGAAGGAGCCCTCTTTGAGGTGGAGCTAGAGAAGGGCATGGTAGAAGCGGCAGAGGAAGCCATCTAAGTCAAGGAACATGGAGGGGTTGGCGTTGTGGGGGAGGTCACCGTAGCCTCACGTTCGGGCAACGTCGACGAGGGCCTTTCAATTGATTTTAGGGAACATGTTCTTGAGAAAGACGAGGGCAACGACGACGAGGGCATAAGATTTCAACGAGAAAGGGCGAGAAGTGCAGTGAGGTGATCTACGGTTTGAAAAGAAGCAACAAATGAAAATTTTTGTTTTCTCAGTTCACTGTGCATTTAATTGAGAAATATCTCAGTACGAAGATATTTTTTCAAATTGAGAAAATTATTAATTGTGAATTTTTTTAAAACATTTTTTTAAAAAAAAGAATGGGGCTCTGAATGTTACACGAGAAATTTTTAAGAGTGGACATCATATCATATCGTGTCGTATCGTGTTCATATTTTGTCATAATGGATTCGTGTCAGAAACATCTCAATACTAACACTACATATTTAGCTAAACGTGTTATTTATTCTAACACTAACTCTAAATGCCTATAAACAGGTTAATCTGTTTAATAATCTGTTTAACAAATTATTTAATAATATGTTCACATTTTTAATTTTTTACGTATTTAAATAATTCAATCACGCAAATCATAATAAATAAAAAAGTCTTTAAATAGTTCGATAGAAAAATAACATGAATTTATACATGAAGAACTCTAAAGTCTAAATAATTGATGAAAAAAAGTTTATAAAAAATTAAACGAGTTAGATAAATTATTAATACAATTAAAAAGTTTATATTTTGGTTACGAATGATTAATACAATAAAAAAAATATTACCACATATATATACACACTTGACAAATATATTGTCACTTAAAAAGTAAAGAGTAATATAAATATTTAAAATAGAAATATTTAATCGCATAGTAAAAATATTGCAACCAAGACAAAAAAAATTAAGCACAAATAAGAAATATATAATGCAGTTTAATTAGGGCTAAGATTATCAAAAATACTAATAAATTTTGAAAATACAATTTTTTCAGAATAGTTTAAAAGTATAAGATATGTATCCTTAAACAAATAATAAAAGATACCTAATACAATTTTTTCAGAATAGTTTATTACTTTCTTAATTATCTAGATCATATGCTATGCATTAATACAAGATACCTAATAATTTTCTATATGCTTAAGAATTTATATTTTCACATTCTTTTTGCAAGGTAGTAATATGAGCCCCCCACCCCGTCTATTGGACATTTTATGTGGGACGACGCTATTGGAATTGTATTCCTAATTGACTAACTTTTTTGTTTTTATTTTTGTTTTTTTGCTAAACCAAAAAAAATACAAAATACCTAATAATTTATTTTATATTAACAAAATTTTTATTTTCACTCTTTTTATTCGGAATCATCAATATAATATAAATTTAAATAGATTTGTATTAATTTAAATCTAAATGAGATCTTAAATTTTAGCTAAAAAAATTTAAGCCCTAGGCAATCGGCGGCTTTAATCGCGTTCCCCGTGGTTTGGTTACTTTCTCATGCATATATTTAAATTTTTAGTTAGAGGTATTTAAATTTTTAGTTAGAGGTAGTGAATAGTGGCATTGATTATGGTAATAATAGGATATGATATTCGTTGTGGCATGCACGGTGGTGAGGAATGGATTGTGATTGTGGTAGTTGTGGTAGTTGTGGCGTTGGCCGCAATTGTATTAAAATAAAAAATTTATAATTTTAAAAAAAAATATCTTTCATATACCACCAAACACTAAAAAATAATGAAAAATTACTTTTATAAAATTATTTTACTTAAAAAAATCATCGTAAAATATTTTATTTTACATCAAAACAAAAAAAACTAAGCCCTCACTTGGAATAATTATTTCTTTGCTTATGTTTATTTTTGTCTAAGTTTAAATTAAATACCTAATTATTTAATTTAATCTTTCATAATTAAATTAAATAATGAAAAAAATCTAGACTAACCGAGAAAAAAAAAATTTGATCAAAAAATTATAATTTTGACTTTTCTCATCAAGACTAATCGAAAAAAAAAAATTTTAATCAAAAAATTAAAAAATTTCACAAAAGACAAAAATAAGTCAATAAACTAAATTTTATACTACTTATTTTCATCTTTAGTGAACTTTTTCATCTTTTGATAAAAAAATTTTTTTTAAAAAAATTAGTTAAAAGATTAAAAAAAAGTTCAAAAAAGACAAATATAAGCAAAATTACCGACATTTAGGCTCCATTCGTTTGAACATAAAATATTTTTTTAAAAAAATATTTTTCATGTAAAATATTTTTGTAAAACAATTATTTTACCGTTTTATTTTCTGGTGTTCGGTTAATACATGAAAAATATTTTCAAAATAAATTTTTTTATTATTAGATTAAAATAAGATATTTTTCACAACAATGTTATTAAAAATAGTTGAATCAGATCCGATACCTCTTGGAGTTTCAATACTTTTTGAAATAGCTTTTCATGTAATTTCTTTCATCGACTTTTTTTCTTTTTTTTTTAATTTTTTATTTTTTTGGTTTAAATTTTTTATAATTTTGATTTATTATTATTAAATAAATCTAAAAGTACATGCCGTTTGTCTAGAGTTGTAAAGAAAATTTTAAAAAGTAAAAAATTTTAGGGTTAGGTCATCTTTTTGATAGTAAAATTAATTTTAATCCCATTCAATCTTTTTTATTAGGACCAGTTCCGTCTTAATTTTAATTTTCTGAAATATCCTTAAATGATATCTTTAGAAAAAAATTTTGACAAAATTCCTTCATATTCGGGAATCAAAAATTCAATCTCATAAATCTCTTCTAAAATCTCTTCTAAAATTTCTCTCTAAAATTTTGGGTCATAATCACCACAACCTTCCAATCATAGACAATCACAGAAGATGACCTACAATTAATAAAAATATTAACAGCAATTAAAGTTATACTGAAATGTATAAAAGATACTAAAACATACTTATGAAAAAATAATAATTTATTATAACTGATAAATTTACAAGTTGAATTCGAATTTCATAATTTGCACTGTTGTTGCAACTGATATATTTATCAGTTCACTTCGAATTATAAAATTCTACTGTTGCGTCAACTGATAATTATATTATTTGAAATTTAATTCTGAAAATCAAACTGTTGCGTCAACTGATAAATGTATTATTTGAATTTTATTTCAAAAAATCGATCTGTTGCGTCGACTGATAAATGTATCATTCAAGTTTTAATTTTGAAAATCGAACTGTTGTAACAACTGATAAATGTATCATTTGAAGATTAATTATTAAAATCGAAATGTTGTATCAACTGATAAATGTATCACAGTAGTTTTTTCTATAAATCTCATCAATACTTCACCATGTCCACCACACTATTTTCTCATTTATAAATGCGCGAAATCAAACATAAAATAAAAATTTTAAAATAGAACACATATGAACTACATTGAATACACGAAACTACAAAACATAAAAAATTTCAAAAAAAACAAATATAAACTACCTTAAATACATACATACTAAATCATTTAAGAAATGGATATTTCATTTTCATTAATCGAAATGAAAGTGTTAAAAAATTGATGATATTAACATTTTTTCACAACAAAAAGTGAGATCAAAACAATTCAAAACGCCATGTATATACGAGTAAAAATCGAAAGAACTTTCAAATTCAAACTGTGTAAAATATTTTCAGTACACAAAACTGTCACAGACGAACTCTGAAATTGTATTCAAATCTATCCCAATCAAGAAAATTTGTTTAAATATCAATTCCCAATTAAATCGTGTGCCACATAAAATTTTTTTAGATATATTATCACTGTACAGAAATGCTCTATTCAGGCTCATTAATGTACAGTAGAATACAATTTCTGCCTACGAAAATGATCTATTCAGAAACTAAAAATTTTAGTAACTGCCACCTACAAAAAAGAAAAGTGGAATATATCTCATAGAACTCAATAACATATCAAGTAAGTGCATCCTACAAATAGGAATTTTAAGTATAAGAGAGTACCGGTTGGAAATGCTATACTGGTTAAATGGGATAATAAATTTTTACAATTAAGGAATTTAAATATAATCATTAATACCGACTGGAAAGGGCATAAATATAAATAAATGAGATAATTAATTTTTACAATCAAGGAATTTAAATACAAACAATTCTACCGGTTGGAAAGAGCATAATAGTCCCGAATATAATAAAAAATTTAAAAAGAACTAAATCTAATATAAAAAAAATAGTGAGACTAAAACTCTTACATTCCAAAAAAACGGGACTAAAACTCAATTAATCCTAAAAAGTATCATTGTTTGAGTTAACATACAAAAAATTCACTAAAAATAAATTAAAAAGACGAAAAATTAGTCTTAGGTCCTTAAAGTAGCAGCGTTTTTGTTTTTTATCTACCAACAAAATTTTTAACGCGCGAGATCCAATTTTAATGCACAATGTCCAATTGGACCCTAGAATAAATAAATTTATCTGTGCATTTTTAAAACAATTATAAAGCAGGCACACAAATAAATTTATCTGTATTGCATAAATAAGTATACAGATAAATTTATCTGTATATTTTATACGTGTTTTGAAAAAGTACACAGATAAATTTATCTGTATTACATAAATAACCATACAGATAAATTTATCTGTATATGTAATATAAGCATACAGATTTTTATCTGTATATGTAATATAAGCATACAGATAAATTTATCTGTATGCTTTATACGCGTTTTGAAAAGGTACACAGATAAATTTATCTGTATTACATAAATAAACATAAAGATAAATTTATCTGTGTGTTTTATACGTATTTTAAAAAGACATGCTATTTTTTATATAGATAAATTCATCTAAATGCTTATGTATACAAGACAGATAAATTTATCTGTATGTATTATATATAAATTTATCTATTTGTGTTAAATTTATTTGTATTGTAAGCGATTAGAATTCGCACGTTAAAAATTTTGTTAATTGATCTTAGGCGTTAAAACATATTTTTTTTGACATTTCGCTGAAAACTCCTTAAAAAACCTTTAAAAGCTTATTTAAGACTTTTTCGTCTTATATGAGTTTTTTTTAAAATAAAAAATAGTCATTTATTTTTACGTTTTTAATTTCTCATAACGAGATAAGTTTAAAAATTATAATTGTTTGAACTAATGCAAAAAAAAATTTACTAAAAACGAAAAAATTTTAAAATGCCCTTTTAAAGCTTTTTTCGTCTTATTTGAGTTTTTTTTTAAAAAATTCTAATCATTTGTTTTTAATTTTCTAGTTTTTCGTAACGAGAAAAAATTAAAAAGATTATTGTTTGAACTAACGTTAAAAAAATTTATTAAAAACAAAAAAAAAATCTTATAAAGCTTATTTAAGGCTTTTTTTCATTTTGTATGAGTTTTTTTGTAAAAAAAAAATGAGTCATTTATTTTTATTTTTTTGATTTTTCATCACGAGAAAAATTTAAAAAATATTATTATTTGAATTATTACAAAAAAAAGTTAATTAAAAATGAAAAAAGCTTTAAAAAGTCTTTTTAAGGCTTTTTTCGTCTTATATGAGTTTTTTTATAAAAAATTTCTAATAATTTATTTTTACTTTTCTAGTTTCTAATAATGATAGAAGTTTAAAATATATTATTGTTTGAACTATTTCAAAACGAATTCACTAAATACGAAAAAATTTTAAAAATATTTAGTTATTTATTTTTATTTTTCTAATTTTTTGTAACGAGAAAAATTTTAAAAGTGTCATTATTTGAACTAACGTAAAATAATTTCATTAGAGATAAAAAAAAGATTTTTAAAAGATTTTAAAGTACCTTTTAAAGATTTTTTTCCTTTTATATAAACTTAAAAAAAAAGATTTAATTATTTTTTTGACATTTTTAATTTTTTTATAATTAGAAAAATCTAAAATATATAATTATTTGAACTAACGAAAAAAAATTATTAAAAATAAAAAAATATATATAAAAAAAGTTTTAAAAAGTTATTTTATTTTTACTTTTTACTAAATAAATAATAAAAAATAAATAAAATATTTTATTAAAAAATATTTTACGTTTACGAAGTGAGTCTTATAACTCTTATTCCAAATAGGACCTAAAAGTCCTATAATGGCGCCAGATATAAAAGAAGAGCAAACAATGATTACGGGAGAGAAAAGGGAACAGTTTATATTTGGGGTGTTTGGCAAAAAATTTTGAATTAATTTTGAATTTTTTATTATTAATTTTAGTAATAAATTATAATTCTTCTTAAATACATATAATTTTTACTATAAATTATAATTATTATTTTATTTTAATTACAAATTAATATATTTATTAAATACTCATAATTTTTATTACAAATTATAATATATAAACTATTAATTTTTATAATACTAAATACCCTCCTTGTCCTATTTTTTCTTTAGCCTTTTTTTGCACATGACGTGTCCATTTAATATTAAAAATCCTTAATAAGCAAGTTTGCGGCAAAATCTTAAATAAATTAGTGCCACGTTTGAAATAGCTTTTAAATTTGGGTGATTTAATTTTTTTTAAAAAATTGAAAATAAAAAAATTAAAAGTGTTTGAAATAATTTTAAAGAAAAAATATTTAACTTTTTTTAATTGTCTTAAAAGCTGTACAAAAATATTAGTCCAAATAAATCAGTTTAAAAGTTTAACTTTTTAGAAAAAACTAACTTTTTTCTTAATCCCAAATTGGGCCTTAATCTCTTTCATAATATTAACAACTTTATGCAAAATAAAGGATTAAAATCACATCAACACATCTCGACCGAAACTAACACGTTGAAAGCGCCCACCCAACCCCCTCCTATATATGACAAGGTTATGATATATGCTACCACTTTTCCCACCCAACTCTCTCCTATGAGAAAGTTATATAACAAGTTTATCTAATTTGCCTACTTAGGGGGTGTTTGGGAAAAGTTAAAATTAATAATTTTTAGTTTTTTATTATTATTATTAGTTATAAATTATAATTACTTTGTTCAATTTTAATTATAAATTATAATTTTTATTAAACATTTATAACTATCACTACAAACGGTGGCGTAGTCAGGACTTTTATTTAGTTGTGTCATTCAATAAATTATAATCATGTCAATTTTTTAATCTTTCACGATCTGTCAATATAAACTTAAACAAAATACACTATAATATTATATATTTTTAGTAACTTCAAAGAAGATATTCATATTTGTTTATTATATGAAAAAATAAAGTTTGGGATTGTTAATATATTGGTTTAACTTTTTATAAGTAAAAAATATATCACAACTAATATAAATTTTTAAGAATTTATAATTTTTTTAAATGTTAACACCCATCTTAGACTAGTTTTAATATTTTACTAGTATCAATTTTAAATATTCAAAAATTTACATATCAACCTACAAAAAAAAATTTTTTAAAATTTGAGTAGGTTCAATTGAACCTATTAGCCACCATGTGACTATGTCAATGATTACAAATTATAATATATAAATTACTAATTTTAGCAATCTAAACACCACCTTAATATAATAGCAATAAATTTTATGGTAAAGACATAATGTGACTAACATTATGTATATTATGATCATTTATATGGTAAGAGTACTATTGTCTATATTTAAGGAGTATCTAATAATTTGCCAATGTAGTCATGTTTTGGGATTGTTTAAAAGTTTATTTTGTTTTCAAAAATGTTAATTTTTGAGCTATGTTGTTTGGTATTTTTTTTGTTTCCAAATACTCTATGTTTATAAATAAAATGTTTATAATATATAGTATTAAAAAATTAATTCTACTCATAAAAATAAATTTAAAAAGTCTACTATTTCAACAACTACAACTTAAAAGCGAAAAAAATATGGACATATTGAATATTTTAATAAAAAGCAAAAAAATATAAACTATCAAATAAATTATTTCAAATAAATTTTTTTTTTCTAAAAGACTTGAACTTCTTAAAAATCAAACATCTCAAAAAAAAAAGTAAATATTTTTTAAAAAAATAGTCCAGAGACAAAAAGGTTAAACAAAAAAAAAAAATTAAAACAACAACGGGTACCGTAACATTACACTGCAAATCTCACCGCCTCAAGCTAAATTTCTGTTTTCTTGGAAAATCAAATGAGAAAATCTCTTATAAAAAATGAGTATAACCTACTCGACTCGAGTTATCTTTTCCTTATGAGAAAATCTCTTATAAAAAATGAATTTGATCTATTCGGCTTATTTTTTCTAACAAAAACAAAAAAAAGTTTGAGACCGTAAGATTTGCAGTGTAATAGGTGATGCCAGTGGCTTTTCTCGCAAAGAAAAAATCTCTTATAAAAAATAGGTCTAATCTGCTCGGATTATCTCTTATAAAGAATATGTCTAATTTGCTCAAAATTTTATTTTTTCACCTCTTTCTATTTTAGTCTTCTCTCTCTCTATGCACATCTAACGATTTGCCACAAAATCAAAGATTTTTAGTTGACAAAACCAAAGATTTGAGTCTTCAATTTCTCTCTCTATTTCAATTAGCCCGGTTTTAAATAGAATTTTAAAAATTGTTCCTATATTTTGAAAGGTAATTTTATTTTTTTTTAAAAATATTTGTCCATTTATTAAAAATGAGTGTAATGTTACGATCATTAATATGCCGAGAGTATTACGTGGCACTGCTTACATGGTACTTCAGGAGTATCTAATAATTTTCTAATTTTTAGTCTTGTTTTGGGATTGTTTAAAAGTTTGTTTTTTGCTTTCAAAAAAGTTAATTTTTAAGTTAATGTTGTTTGGCATTTTTTGTTTTCAAATACTCTAATTTTTTAAATTAACACATTTATAATATCTTTATTTAAAAAATAAACTCTACTCACAAAAAAAATTATGCTACTATTTCAAACACTATAACTTAAAATAAAAAGCCAAATATGAGAATATTGAACATTTTAATAAAAAACTACAAAAATTAAAAATTATTCAAAAAAATCATCTCAAATAATTTAACTTTTTTCTTTTTCTTTTTCTTTTTCTTTTTTTTTTTTTCTAAAAAAGCTGAAATTAAAAATCAAACATTTTGGACATATCAGACAATGTCAATAGAAGTGATTAAGTTTTGGTATTTTTTTTTTACACGTTTTTCTTATTTTTAGTAAAAGAATTTCAATGTTAGTTTAAAAGAGCATATTTTTAAAAAAATTACAAAAGTAAACATTTTTAAAAAAAAATTAGTCCAGACGAAGAAATTAAACAAAAGTTTTAAAAAAACTCAAAAAAAGACCAGAAATAAAAACTCCTAACAAAAACAAACGGCTAAGCGAAACGAACTCTTTGAGGACCTAAGTAATTTTAGCGCCTATTTGGAATGCTTAAAAAAGCTTGTTTTATAAAAGATTTAACGTTTTAGTAAGAGAGAGAGAGAGAGAGAAACACAAATTAGAGTGTTTAAAATCATTTATTTAGATAGTTTTTTTTCTTTGTTAAAATGTCATATATACTTTTTATTTTTTACTTTTATTGTATTATTAGAGATACCAAACAAAGATTTAGTGCCTATTTGGGTTAACTTTTAAGCTAGATATTTTTATAAAAAATCAATTCTTAAATTGTATTATTTGATTTTAAAAAAAAAGTTAAACTTACTTTTTTTATCTCTTAATTTAATAAAAAAGTTAATACATATCTCAAACAGTATAATTTTTTTCAAACAAAATTAATATAATACCCTTATTTATCAATCTTATTCATAGAAATAAAAAAAAATTATACTAATTTCTCAAATACTGCAATTTAAAAGTTAAAAATAAAAATATTTTAAATATTTTAATAAAAAAAAAACAAAAAACAAAAAAAAAAACAAAAAACAAAAAAACTACTACAAACATTATCCCAAATAATTTAAAATTATTTTATTTTATTATAAAAAACTAATCTCTTAAGAACCAAATTTTTTCAACATCCCAAATAGTCATTTCGGCTTGAAAAAAAATGTAATGCTTAAATTTGAGTTGTTTATTGGGGTGTGCAAGGTACAAACCGGTGAGCCCACATGGACCCCTAAGCAGCTGTGTCGTACGCCTCCCAGCCACAACATTTACATGGGGACAATAGCATTATAGCATCCTCAACTATACAAATCCAACCATATACTCCAACTGCAACACAGTCATAATAGTGGAGAGAAAGCAACAGAACCCATCCAAACCCCCATCCAAACCCAACCAAACCCATCAAATCCCCGCTTTCCCTTTAAATGAAAGCGAGAAAACAAAAGAAAAGAGAAAAAAGGGATGGGGAGGAAAAGAAAAATGGGGACTCCATCGTCATCCCTTCTCTCTCTCGTCAATTCTTCATTTAATGCTCTTTCGCACCGCCCAACGTCCCCATTTAATGATCTACTTACAAAATTCAGCCCAGTGCATAACTCATTAATTTCTCGCATGCGACCCTCCATTAAAGCACCTGACCCCATCTCACCACCACCACCACCACCTATCCTCCGCCACCGTCTTCGTCTCCGCCTCCGCCACCACCGTCAGTGGCGCCAATTCCCACAGTTTCGTTTTCCGACGCACGTGCTGGCCACGCCTTCACTGGTGTTCACCTCTTAACGTCTGTTGTATCTCTCAGGTGACAGCAACGCCTCGGGGTCCCCGCTCCTCAACCGGCTCGACGAGAACGGCCCTGCCGCTGACGACCTCATGAACATCGGGCTAGCCATTGATTTGCTCCGCCGTGACGATCCCCCTCCGCCGGCGTACCGTGCGCTGGACTCCGATAACGGGAAGAATCCGCCTCGCCGCCGGAAGAATGGAGACTTCATGCCTCTGTAGTATCGGAACGAGAAGACTCTCGGTTTTGTCAGCGAAGTGAACGGCGATGGCCGTTTGCTCCAGAAGCTTCCTCCCCGACGGTATCTCCAAGGCGACGCTGTTGCCGGCTCCATAACTAACCTTTCCGATCCTAAATTCCGTTCGAATCCGAAAGAGTAAGATCGCTTCAACAAGAAGTCGCGGCCGTTGAATCGGTCCTCCGATTGGTTCCTCCTCGGAGACGGCTCCTGCGTTATCTCTCCCACGGTCGTTTCGAATTCCGGCGGAGCTTCCGCCAACGGTTCCAGAATCGTGCTCTCAATAATCATATCGTCCAGGATCGGCCTGATTCTGGCGGCCATCACCGGAATAAACGGAGATTGCGGCCGGAAAATCCCGGCGCGGCAGAGAGGACAATTCGCGTGCGAGCCTAGCCATATGTCGATGCAATCAACGTGAAACGCGTGGTAACACACCGGGAGCGTACGGACGTAGTCGTTCTCTTCGAACTCCAGAAGACAGACGGCACACTCGTGAACGCTACTCTTCCTCGTGTAAACGGACAGAGGAATCGTCTTGATGACCGACTCGTCGAGTCCGTATGGAGACAAAACGTGGAAGGAATCCGTCGGATCGAACGAGGAGGCGTTATCGGGAGGGGACTCGACGTCGCCATCGGAGGACGGGACGTAGGATCGGAGGAGGCGACGCCTCCTCCGCCACTGACGCCAGCGGCGGTGCTGGTGAATAAAATACCTTGAAATCAGGCGGGAGTAGGTGACGATGACGAACGCGGCGGCGATGACGACGACCATGGCTATCAATGGTGGACTGAAATCAACGGGGAGTTTCGACGGCGGAGAAGAAGACGAAGACGACTGTGGAAGAAGCTGGAACTGGAAGGAGGCCGACGGCGACGGGGCCAAATCTCGTCCGTATTGTTCCGGTGACGGAGCAGGGGCCGTCGCGAAAGCGATCATATCGGCGGCCGAGTGGTGATTGGTTGTGGTTGTGGTTGTGGTTGTCGCTGTGGTTTTGGTTGTGGAGGGTGTTAATGCTTTTGGTTGATTGAGGGAGTGGAGGTGCGTCCCGCTTTGTTACGATTTGTCGACGGGTTAGCGGCCGATTGACACGTCAACGTTTCTGAAATTAATGCCCCCCGAGGTTTTATCTGGTGTGGAGAGGTCCACCGTGCCCACAACGAGAAAAATGTCTTTTTCAGTTGCCATGTTACGAAACTCCGTGTGATTTGCCCATTACTTTGACCTTATTCTGTTATGTTTATGACGTGGCACGGATTTATTGGTTGATATTAGTCAAAGGGCTTCTGGGTGGGTATTAAAACCTTTGTGATTTGGTACTGCACATTTGCTGCAACTTTACTGAATATTGATTGTTTTTACTCTTTTTTTTGTTTGGGTTCCCTTCTAGTTCTGGGCAATGGAAAATACTTTAAATTTGGATTTTAAGCCACTTTTGGAATAAGGGCTGAGGGATTTAGCTTGGGTTTGGCATAGTTTTTTTTGTAAATTTTTTTATTTTTAATTTTTTATGAAAAAATATGTATGAAAAAATATAAAAAAAAATTAATTAATTACAATATAATGTCAAATAAATATGTTTTTTTTAAAATTTTAAATAAAAAAATCTTTTAAAAAAGTGAGGCCAAACTTTAGAACAAACAATCCAATAAAAGAGATACTTGCATTCAAAATTTTATGGATCGAATCTTGTGGAGTTAATTTTTTGAGTTGATTTTAATTAGATTTTTTGCTTGTGCATGGTGAAATTAGTGTTTTAGGGATTAGTTCAGATACCAAATATGGAATGATCTTTTAAATAAAGGTTTAAAAAAATAAATTTTAACACGCAAAGTTTATTAACAAAAATTTTAACGCGCAAGGTCTAATTACGTAATTTTTTTAAAAAATATTTTACAATAAATTTATTTATTTTGCATAACAAATAGATAAATTTATTTGTATTTTTTATATATATTTTAAAAAAATACAGATAAATTTATTTGTATAATTTATACACATTTTTAATAAAAAATAAATAAATTTGTTTGTATTCTTTATAAATATTTTAAAAAGGCACAGATAAATTTTTTTATAATCTTTATACGTACTTTTAATAAGACAGATAAATTTATCTGTATTCTTTATATGTATTTTTAATAAAATAAATAAATTTATCTGTATTTTTTATACATATTTTGAAAATATACAGATAAATTTATCTGTATTCTAATACTAGATGAAAAATAATAAACGCCTATGAATTAAAATGTTCACCAATTTTTTGAATATAAAAAGGATTTAAAATTAATAAAGCTTTTATTATTAGAGTAAATTACACTGACCTCCCTAGAGATTTTTAACAAAAATAGAATTTTTTTTTGTGATTTCAAAAATAACACTAATTTCATATCAAGTTTAATTTTAACATTAAATATACCTAATCGTTAAAATTTTTAACAAAAATCACTGCTAACACTACTGTTACCCCCTCAAAATCACCCCATAGTCCAAAATCACCCATCAAAACCACACAATACCCCAAAAATCACCTCCAAAATCACTTTCATTCCCCCCAAAACAACTCCCACATCTCAAAAATCACTCATACACCTCAAAATCACCTCTCCAGACCCTCACTACCGACTCTGCCACCACCGTCGTCCGTCTCTCTGCCCCCCTCTCTCACTCTCTCTCTCTCTCCTCTATGCCGTTTCTCTCCCTCAGTGTAGGAGTCGACGGTTGTGACGGTGTGGGGGTCAACGGTCGACGACAGTGAGGGAGGCGATCGGCACTCACGGTGTGGGAGACAGTGCGGACTCTGTTATATATAATAGAGAGACATAACATAGAGACCACCACCGACCGCCTCTCTTACCGCTGTCAACTGCCGACCGTCAACTCTTACACTGAAAGAGAAAAACGACAGAGAACAGAGAGAAAGAGGGCAGAGAGCAGAAACATAAATATATTTGTATTTTAATTTTCTTAAACCAAAAAGTAAAAGAGTGAATTTATCTTCTTACGCCTTATTTTTATTTTTATTTACATTTGCCATTAACATTAAAACATAAGTTTTGTACAATGGAGGGTCTATGGGTGGATAGGTTTGGTAAGGATGGGTAGTACCGGGGGAGGAAGTAGTCACCACAATCTTTAATATAAGTCAAATATTTAAATCAACATCATTAAAATTTTATGAAAAATAATAATTTTCATTTAATGGCTCTTCCAAAAGTTATTTTATTAACCCTAGCAAACCCAAGTTAGGCTATATTCAAATGTCAAAAAAATTATATAAGAAAATAATTCACAAAAAAAAGAAAAATTTTAAAGAACTAATACTTGTTTCAAAGTAAAAACAAATAGTTTTTAATTTTCTCATACTACATAATCTTATATTTTTTATATAATTTATTTTGTAAAAAAGAATTTATGCAAAAAAATTATTATTTTGAATTTCACTTTTTTTTTTACAATAAATGAACACACGCACTTTTTTCATCAATTAAACGAAACCTTACTAATCTAATTTTGACTTACTAGGGGGACTAAAAAGAAGAAAGAGAGTATAAAAATGAAGGAGAATTATTGCTAGTAAATTTTATGATAAAAGTTAATGTTTTAATAATTTTAATTCAAATGAGTGAAAATAATTATTTAAGAGAGAGTACTTTGATTTGGTTCAAAATGCGACGGTTTTAATGGAAAAATATAAGGTAAATTATGAAAAAAAATTTAAGGAAATATTTTAATTTTAGAGCGTCATATTATTTTTTCCTCATAAATATAACTTAAATAGTATTTAAAAAATAAAAAAACTTGAGAGACATTCCCTCCTCAGTTTGATGTGGCTGCACCATATATTTGTTTTGTTTCAATATTTTTTTTGGGGGCCTTCCAATCCCAACTTCTATTTGTAACACTTATTTAGTCTCGTCAAAAAAATTATTTTATAATAAGTCTAATTTTATATTTTTTATACTAAAAATATCTTCATTTTATCAGTATTATCAGCGCAAAAATGTTAAATACACAAATCATAATTGCTCCTATAAACCCGGCAATAAAATTGGAAAAAAGCCAAAACATCGATGGTGATATACTTTGAAATTGAAGCAAAAAGAATGGCAAAAATCGCAAACAAGTCTAATATCGATGGTGATGAACGAGATAACGAACAAGATAACCTACAAAATCGATGGTTAATATGATGCCACAAAATTTGATAATAGCAACACATGAAAATGAAAATACAAATACATTATCCAAAGTATAATCTTGGTTCCCATTTTTCATAATTTTGATAGAATAGATAATTAGTGATTAGCACTTATTTATAACGAAGTCTTATAAACAGAACTCAACACCAATTATCACTGTTTTTTTTGGGTTTTTTTTGTTTCTTTTTTAAATTTGATTTAGGGCTTACAATTCGTTTGAATGTAGTTTTTTTAATTATTTTTTGGGTTTTTTAACTTTTTTAATCAGCGATTTCTAAAATTTAATTTGTGCCGTTTTTAGTTTGGTTGGTGTCAACTTCTTATAATTTTTCATTTCCATTAAATTTTCAACGAATTTCTTATTTTTGAATTTTAAAAGTCAAAAATCATACTAAAAGCTTTATATAAAAGTAAATGATAATGGTGATGTTTGGCATTGTTAAAATTTGTAGTTTATAAATTATAGTTTGTAATAAAAATTATGAGTGCTTAGTAAATATTATATCTTATAACTGAGACAAAAAAAAATAATTATAAATTGTAACAGAAATTGTGAGTATTTAAAAAAATTTATAATTTATAACTAAAATTAATAGCAAAAAATTAAAAATTATTAACAATAACTTTGCCAAACACTCCCGGTCTTATGCCTATCAGTTGGGTACTTGACTTATTTTTATTCTTTTTATTTTCTAATTATTTTTTAGTCCTTCGATGAGGATAACTAAAAAAGTAAAAATAATCAAAAAAAAAAACTTAATAAAAGTAAATATAAAATAATTAATTCTTATCTTTTATATTTTATATATTTTGTTTCAATATTTTATTCTTGCTTTCAGCTTCATTCGAATAAAACAATATGTAAATTATTTCTAACTGAAATAAAGAATTTACTAAAAACAAGAAGGGTCAAATATAAAATAATTAATAAATCATTATTTCCAATCATCCTTAATTCGAAACTATCTAAAGAAACTACATATTTGGGCTAAATTGAGTGAATTTTATTTGTTTTTAATTTTTTTGAAAATTTTAATCTTCTAAATAATTTTTTTATTTTTTCAAATCTTTTTGATCGAAAAGATTCAAAAAAATAAATTTTTTTAATCAAAAATAAAAAATTTTAATCAAAAATAATTTTTCTTTTACTAAAAATAAAAATAAGCAAGATATAACTTGACTTATTTATTTCTTTTTTGACACATTTGGAGGAAACACAAGCTAAGAAAGTATTATAATTTAATTAAAAAATAAATTATTTTTATTAAAAATAAAAATAAACAAATAAGTAATTACCAAAACGGATCTATAGAAGAAAATTGGTGCAAACGACTTACAGTTGAAACAACAGCTAGGGTTTAGCAGCGGCCGTAAAACTCGGCCATGTTCGCTCGGAAACCGGACAAAGAGGTGGCTCTGAAGCAGCTCAGGACCCACCTTTCCATGATCGGACTATGGGTCGCCGTCATTCGTGTCATTCCTTACATTCTCCACTACTTCTCTGATCAGGATTCAGAACGAACAACTCAAGCTTCAATTCTGATTCTCCATCTTCTCATCTCTTTCCTATCAAGTAAGCCCTAAATATAGCACATGTATTATACGTATATGTGTATGTGTTTATGCAAATATGTTTGTGCGTGTTTAAATTTGATTTTGATTGTGTAAATGTGTTTTATGTATTGGTTCGTCGAATAATTCTGTGTTCAGTTGGTCTATTTTTCTGCAAATTCTTGAATTGATTTCCGTGAATTGGATGTATTTTGCGATATGTGATTTGGTTCCTCGTCGTACATCGCGACCTATCCCTATCAAAAAGATCGTAGGATTGTAGAAAAAATCACATAGTTCAAGGTGCAGGATTCTCAGTCTGATGAAATGGAGGCAAAGGGGGCGAAGGAGGAAGATGACAGCCTTTAACAATTAAGCAAGAACATGAATTAGAGAGTCCAGAAATTTTTTTCTTTTGTATTTTCCTTTTATAATTTGAATAAAAGATGCAGACACCTTATAGAAAAGAAAGATAAGATAGATCCATCCGCTAAATTCTAAAAGTATAGAATTAGAAATGGCAGTTGGGCAAGGAGGGACTGAGTGAGAATGTGGTGTTTTGTTCGTATCTCCTATTTTAATGGAAGGGGGCAGAGTGAGAATGGAGATGTGATGTGATGTGATGAGCACGGATTGGGAGGGAATAATGGAGAATAATTTATAAATGGAAAACGAGTTATATTAATAAGAATTAAAGATAATTGGTAACTTAGACTTTAAATAGTAAACACGGGGATATACTATTTTTATATTATCTCTATAAGAATAACTCGTTTAATGGTAGACTTGACTTTAATATAACTCATTTAATAGTAACTTGACCTTATAAATAATAACTTAGACTTTAATATAACTCGTCTAATATAACTTGACTTTAAAAGAGAATAATTTATAAATAGTAACTTGACTTTAAATTATATACTTTTTAAATCATATAAACACCCCCAACATCCTTATATATGGCTGGTTTGGTAACTTGATTTTAAATTAAATTTTATGCTTAAAGTTGCTTTAAGTTAAATAAGTCTCTGTTTGGGTTAGTTTTTTTTCTTCAAGTTTTTAGACTTATAAGCTAAAAAAAAGCCAACTAATTTAGGCCAACTAGGCTTTTTTTCACTTTTTTTTTCACTTTTTTCAGTTTGTTTATATAATTTGACATTTATTTTTTACAAAAAAAAATCAAAAAATTTAAAAATTACTAAAAAAAATTAATTCAAACACAGGCTAAGTAAAATATTTATTTGGTAAATCGTATGAGTGATTTTAACCTAAAAAATAATAAGTTAAAAAATCTTGATTAAAGTGGTTTTAAGTTCAAAAAATTTTAAGTTGAAAAAATATTATAATTT
>JAOTRH010440857.1:0-32969 GCA_034768845.1 Heliamphora exappendiculata
GATTTCTAAATTAAAATATGAATATTGGCATGGTTCGGACTAAATGTCAGAAACTTTACTTTTTTTTATTTTTTTTATTTTTTTAAATTTTTTAACTAAATTTTTTTATTTTTTCGAATTATTTTAATAAAATAAACTCAATTTATTAAAAAATAAAAACAATCTATTAAAAACAAAAATAAACAATATAAAATGGTGTTTATTAGTTTATTTGTCTTAATAAAACTTTTTTATATATATTAATCAAGATTTTATTATTATTTTAATTAGTCTCGATAAAATAAATTTAAAAATATAATAATTTAACTAAATAATAAAAAAAATTACAAAAAACAAAAATATGCAACATTATATTGATCGATAAGCAATTATCCCAAATCTGCCGTTGGTCGATACATTCTGTCTTATTTTTATTTTTTATATTTTGCATTTCTGTATTGCATGTTATTATACTATTTCTCAAAATTATTTTATTTCCAAATTTTCAATGATTTAATGGTTTTCATGTATATATAAAATCAGTTTCCATATACATAAAATCTTCAGAATATTATTAATTGTTGGATTATGAATGGACTTAATATTTCATTAATAAATGTACTTAATAAACCATATTAATTTATGAATATCATTAATTGATGAGTTATGCTAATCATTCTCCATTGAGCCGTGGTAAAAGAGCAATAGGACAAAAATAATTTCAATATTAATACATTTTAAAATATATGAGTTTTATTATTATTTTTAAATATTAATACATTATTTATAAATATTTATACACTTTTTAATCATTATTCACCGTCGGAAGAAAGAAGGATGGTTAAGTTTTCAATGAAATATGGTGGTGGTTTTCTTATTATTGGTTTTTACAGGTTTTTTCCCAGTAAATATAATAGAGAAATAAAATCACTGAAGTTGGAAGTTGAAAGGCTGCTGATGGAGATAATACAGAGCCGAAAGGATTGCGTAGAAGTTGGTAGAGGGAGTTCGTATGGGAACGATTTACTGGGTATGCTGCTAAATGAGATGCAGAAGAAGAAATCAGGATTAAATGGGTTTAACTTAAACCTGCAACTGATCATGGATGAATGCAAAACCTTCTTCTTCGCCGGACAAGAAACCACGGCTCTTCTTCTCACCTGGACGATCATGCTACTTGCCAGCAACCCCACATGGCAAGATAAGGTTCGCGCCGAGGTCAAACAGGTCTGCAATGGTGCCGCTCCGTCCGTTGATCATCTCCCAAAACTCACCTTGGTAAGTTTACGCAATGTTTGGGATAACTTTTTTGTTTTTAGCTTTTTTGTTGTAGTTTTTTTTTTCGGTTCTTTTCTGATCCTTTTTTTTTTTCGTTTGGTCTAGACTTTTTAAAATTTTCTGATTCATTGTGAAAAAATGAATTTAAAAAGTAAAGTTTTTTTAGTTAAAGTTGAAAAAAATTCACCAGCCAAAAAAAAAAAGTCTTACAAATAGTTTCATGTGGTGTTTTCCGTCTCATATGAACTTTATTTTTTAATTAATTTTTTGCAAAAATTTTAAATTTTAAATTTTTTTACATATTATAGTTTAAACTAACATAAAAATAATTTATTAAAAATAAAAAAAAAAGTTATTTCAAATGGTGTCTAAGGACGGGAATGACAACTAATTTAAAAGTTAAATTTTTTTTATATTTTTAGTTAAAAATAAAAAAATTAAATTGAGTTCAAAGTTGTATAGTAATTTAGTTTTTAAGTTAGTTTTTTTAAAATTAATTGTTTGGGTAAAAAGTTAATTTTTTTGTTTTTTGTTCAAAGTAGACAATTTTACCCTTCTATATATTTAATATTAGTAATTATATTTAATTAGTAGTGGTAACAAATAAGTTATGAATAAAAAATATTATTGTATTTTGAAAATTGTGAGAATTTGAACATAATATTCTACAAGTTTATGTTTTGATTTGACTTTTTAATTTTTTAATTTTTTTTAATTTTTTTGCCAAAAAAATAATTTTAACTTTTTAATATTTTTAGTCAAAAAAAAACCAAGTTGCCAACCAAGACTTAAGCCCCTGTTTCGTTTTGGCTTTTTTCGTAGGCTTTTTCGTTCTATTTAATTTTCTTTTTATTTTTTTTGGTTTAATTCTGTTTTACTTTTATAGTTTCTCCTGATTAGAGGATAAAATTATGTTCATTTTAAAAATAAAATGAAAAAAAAAATCATTAAAGGCAAAATGAAAACCACTAAAAACTTATTAAGTGATTTTGTCATTTTATCTTAATATTAATTTATTTTTTTGATTAATTTTTTTTCCTTTCTGTTTTGTCATGGAGAGAAAAATATAAAAATGCAATTATTCGAGTTAATATTAACAAAATTCACTAGTATTAATTTATTTTGCCTTTTTAAAACTCTTTTTATAGTTCAATAAAAAAAATTAATTCTTTAGCTCATCTTGAAATGAGTTAAAATATATAATAATTTTACTAAACAATAAAATAATTTTACTAAAAATAAAAAAATGTTAAATAAAATAAATAATTAAATAATTATCCTAAATAGGGCATTGTTTTTTTTTACAATTTTGTCTTTTAGCACAAGGGAAATTAATTAATTTGACTGTCCAGTTAAACATGGTGATCAACGAATCACTGAGGCTGTACCCGCCGGCCTCTGTTCTTCCTCGAATGGCGTTCGAAGACATAAAACTAGGCGACCTACACATCCCCAAGGGCTTATCGATATGGATCCCGGTTCTCGCCATCCACCACAGCGAAGAACTTTGGGGCAAGGACGTCAACGACTTCAACCCCCACCGGTTCGCCTCCAAGTCCTTCGCTCCCGGCCGGTTTATCCCCTTCGCCGCCGGTCCACGCAACTGCGTCGGCCAGGCTTTTGCCCTCATGGAAGCCAAGATCATCTTAGCCATGTTGATTTCCCGGTTCAGCTTCTCCATCTCCGAGAATTACCGCCACGCGCCGGTTATAGTCCTCACCATCAAACCCAAGTATGGAGTTCAAATCCGTTTGAAGCCGTTGAATCCATGAATGATGATATGGTAATTTTGATTTGTTCTTTTATTTGGTTTCTTTTGATCAAGGGGGGTTTGTGATAAAGATTTGCAGACTAGTTTTTTTGATATTCTTGTGAAGAGATAAAGATGGAATGATGCTTGTAAGGATATATTGAAGAGAAGATAGTAATAAAGAATGACGGTAGCATACTGAATTCTTCTGCTTTAATATATTGCTAATATGTTGTAATTAGTGAATTTGGCCTGCCACAAGGTACTAATAAAAATAATTTGACGGCGGTAGCATAGCGACCGTAATTGTGCGGAAAGACAGAATAAAAGAGGAACATGAATAGTTAATGAGCTTGTTTTAGAAAAAGATATTTAAAATATGAATTTACTTTTAAAATGTGCTACTTATTTATTAGTCAGGTAGGATATTTTTAAAAAAATATGAACCATCTTAGTGTACTTGTTATATAGATCTTAAGTACTTACAATATTTTAAAAAATATGATTCATATTAATATATATATATATATATATATATATATATGAGTTTGTTTGTGAAGAGAGAAAAAAGACATGAACACATATAATATTATAGTCATATGGAATTTTTTGATCATACAGGACAATTTTAAAAGTATGGATTATTGTATTATACACATAGAACAACATGTATATTTTGGTACAATGAATTTTTCATAATTGGCATGAATTTTGTAGATTGAATTGAATTCGAAATGCTAAAGAAATTATTGAAAGACTTAAAAATGCTCAAGATATTTAACTTGATTAGTAATACTTGAAAGTGTTTAACTTGAAAGTAAGAGATTTTATTAGAAACGAATATAGAATGCGATTAAAAAAATTTAGTGGAGGAGAAAGGAAAATTAAGTAATAGAACCACAAATATTATGGGAGATTCGTTATTCTTAATCCTTGTTTGAGGTATTACTAACTTGGAATGGGGAAAGGTGATGTGCGGTACATGCACAATATTGTATTGTGTATGGTTTTTTTATTTAATTTTTTAATATATTTTTATGATTCAATTTATTTATTATGTAGAGTTCATTGAGTTTGTTATCTATATAAAAATTTAAGTTAGACTTAATACCTGTATTTAAGTCATCGCATAATATTATTTTGTAAATAAATAAATAAATAATATAATTTTGAGAAAAATTTGTTAAACATATATTATTCGATTACTCAACTACATATATTAAATCAATCTAAATTTTATATAAATAAAAAACTTAATGAGCTCTGCATAATAAACGTAGTCAATCATAAAAATGTATTCAAAAACTAAATCAAAAACCATGCACAGCACCTTCCCCTTCCTTACTAACCAATACCTTCTTTATACAACAAACGTGATCTTAAGAAATAAAATAATATTAAATTATTATGTGCACTTATTATTTGGGTGCATATTGTCAGCATTTCATAACTGCATTTAAATTAAAATAATAATAAGAATAATAATAAATTATAATCAAATGTAGAAATTAAAATAATAAAGAACTTAAATTTAAAATAACTACATATTTAAAAGTATCATAGTATATTTAGTTATGTGTGCACATAGTAGAATAAAAAAGTATCATTACCAAAGCCCGAAATTTCCATAACTCAAATTAAAATTAAAATAACTAAAAATACTATAGACTTTTACTAAAAAAACATATAAAAAAATTAAAGACAAAAACTGTTGAAAGGCAACTATGGAAAAATTAAAGAAAGCAATAGTTGATGGGTGAAAAAATGGGTTTTTTGCATCAAAAAAAATTACAAACCTCTATGTAAAATGTTGAAAGGCAACTATGGAAAAATTAAAGAAAGCAAAATATAGAAATGATGGGTGAAAAAATGGGTTTTTTTTTCGTAGTTATTTTCGGTTAAAACAACTTTAAACAAAAAAAATTAATTTAAGATTAAGTTGACAGCCTTTAATATATGCTCCAAAAACCTTAAAATGGTGGTTTGATATTATTGACCAATAGTTTCTAAACCAGCCCAATTTGATTTAACTAGTAAGTGCTCAGCTTTCAAATTGAAAAATAGCCAACTTGTGTTGAAATGAAGGTGGGGTCAGGATCTTACTAGGCTTTTTTTTTTTTTTTTTTTTAATTTCTTACTTCAAGATGAAGTTCTTTCTCCCTACCCCCATCATCCACACTCCTCCCACTAATTATTTCTAATTTTTGGATTCACCATAATTATAATTAAATATCGTACCGATAAATATATATTGGTACGTATTATTTTGAATCAAATCTAAATATATTACTTATTTAGCTTTGCATCGTTTGAAATATTAGTTCGTACCAATTATACTAGATAATATTTGTTGGTACCAGGCAAATATTGAATGCGTATCAATGTATAATTATTTTAAAAAAATAATTTTTGCTTAATTTTTATTTACTATTTTGTTTTTTATAATTTATTTTTATATTTTAAGTCAAGTTTTAAATATGGTGTTAAAGGAGAGTTCTAAAATTTGTAAATGTTAATTTAATATAAAAAAATATTAATTATTAAATTTATATCACTTTTAAGTTAGTTATCTAATTATAAAAAATAAAAAATTTTAAAAATAATTTAGATTAATTAATTAAAATGTTATATGAGATAAGTATTTATGTTATATTAAATTATTTATTATTGAACCATACTTTAAAACAAAAAATATATAATATTTTATTACAATAAATTTAAACTAATATCCAATCTTTTGTTAAACTTAATACATACTGTCCCAATAATAAAATCAATGCTCTATACGATAACATTTGGCTTCACTATTCCAAGTACATATTCGGTAGTTTTGAAGCATAATGTGATATTAATTAGTTATATGATATTTTTATTTTATGGCGTAATAGAAAATACTTCAGATAAAATTATATGAGCATATTTTTATTAGATAGATAAAAGATAAAAATAATTTATTTGCCGAGCACTACGTGTTTACGCGCTATATAAGTGGTGTTTAAAATTACTAAAATTAATAGTTTATAAATTATAATTTGTAACAAAATTTGTGAGTATTTGATAAAATTATAACTTGTATCTAGAATTAAAAAAAATAATTATAACTTATAGTAAAATTTATGAGTATTTAAAATATATTACAATTTATAACTAAAATAATAGTAAGAAACTAAAAGTTAATAAAACTAAATTTGTCAAACACTCTCATAGTATTGTGGAAGTATTTAATAATTTGTCCACTTTTTCTTTTTTTTATTTCTCATTTGTGAGTCACAAGTAATTAGTCAATATTTTTTAAACATTATATGAAATTACTTTCAGAGTATCTTGAGGTGAAATTACATGGTATTCTAGGCAAATAAATGAACACAAACAACATAATATTGGTCATTTTGTATCTCCTAACCACTAAATAAAAATGAGTCATCATATTCTAATCGTGAAATTTATTATTACTATATTAAATGAGAGCACCACATGAATTTATCACATTGTATTTTGAAAGCACTAAATAAGTACTTAACAATATGTACTCACTTTTGTTAGGTAATAAAAAACAAAAATAACTTATTTAATGTACATTAAATATTTTAATTTATCTAAAATAAAAAATAATAATAATTGAAATCTATTAAATTGTGGTTAAAAATATATAATCTATAAATATTTAGACAAAAATATATTAATATATATAAAAATAATAAATTTTACAAAAAAAAAATTATTAATATTAATTTTTTTTATTCCTATTAAATTATTATTTAAAATTTATTAGGCTGTCGTTAACATCACCCAAATAAAAATACCGCATTGACACAGCATTCGAGGATATCTAATAATTTGCTCTGTATTACTGTCTCATGCACTCTGTACGAGAAATTCCTATGCCCATGGTTGCACTCCAATCCCCAGACTGGTAGGTATGCATGCTTGGGAATTATAACATGTTGGGATTATTTTAAATTAATAATGAAATTTAAAATATTTTTAAAAATAATAATGTTAATTTATTTTTATTAATTAGATACAAATAAAAATAACTTTTTTACTGGGTATTAAAATTTTTATTTATCAATAAAAATAAATTAATACTACTGTCACATTTAAAATATTTTATATTATATAATTGGATGAGAACCAAAAATAACAACAAAACTGAATTTTTTTATTTCTATTTTTGCCCCCATAAAATTTTCATCATTCTATTTTTATATTTTCTTTTAAAAATTTTATCTATTTTATTTTTTGCCGTCGGATCCAATTAGAGAATGACTCCAATTATGAGCCCTTGTAAATTTTATATAAAATAATGTTAAAAAAACAAAATAAATATTTTGAACTAAACAAAAAATTTACACAATTTTAAATTTAAAGTAAAACTAAGTATTCTATTTCATAAGCATTAATATGGTTCTACCAACAAAATATTAGTGTTGTTAGGACTTATCAAGTTAAATTTATACTTTCTTGTATTGAAAGGTGGCGGGTCCCTGCAGGGTTTATTGTTCTTTAAAATTATATAAATGTTATATCTAAATTTATGATATAAACTATTCATATTAAAAATCTAATAAATTTCACTATTAATATAAATATTAAATTTATCAGCTTAGTTAGTCATAGGATCGGATGACATTATTTACCTATTTATTCTAAAAAATATTTTAATCATTTGTCTTTTAAAAAATAAATCGAATCAGTTTATATTGCTAACGATGTTCAATAAATTTATTTTTTTTCTTTTGATAATGTGTGCAACGAGATCTATAATATGAACAATTTAAATAATAAAATTATGTAAAAAATTAACACTATTTTAAAACACAACAAATTGTGTTGTGGGACACCATAGGAACTCTTCTCCCATTCGCGAGAGTTATGGTCGATGGGTGTGTGTGACTATCAATAGAGTGAAAGAAGTTGGTAAAATTGGTAGCCAATGAATAAAAGTAATAACAAATTTAGTGATCAAAAGTGGTAAAGATGATGAAAAGAGGTCATTCTCTTGTTACCATTACTTAATTAATAACTTCAATTATTATTTTCGATCACTATGTACTTTCAACTACCATATCTTGCCACCACTTCTAATCATTGGCTACCACGACTATTTTCCACTATCTGTCACCTTCACCAATTACCTCGTTACACTAATTACGGTTAATTGCCACCTCTACCCATCGTTATCGGTCACCATTACCCTCACCACCTCCTATCCACAAATTCTGCCCACTTCCCTCCATATAATCACACCAACTATTTTCACGCCACACTCACCATCTCCACCTATCACTTTTATCCATCTGGTCACTATCTCCATCCACAACTCTCCCTGCAAGTTGTCACCATTCACTTATCATTTTTTCCAACTGTTCTCCATACGAGTGGTCACCATTTACTTACAAATTTTTCATCGTTGATATTTTTACCAACTATCTTTTTTCGATTACTATCTATACTCACTAACATGGCTTTTCCTGCTACAAACTATCACTACATGTAACTATTTTTTTTCATGACTTCATATACTTTTAATGTTTACCCCACATTTGATCTTTTTCTAAACTATCACTATTATTAGTTGCTATCGCTTGACCATCTTCAATCATTATTGGCTATAATTATATCGAACCACCGTGGGCATCCACACTTTTAAAATTTTATAAAAATATGTAATCACCTAATGTATTTTTTATTTTTATTATTTTAAAATAAATAGAAAAACATATTTTATGTTTATTATTATAAATAAAAAATATAAGTATTATCAAACCAAACCTAAGTAAATAATATCTTATATATTTTGTTTTTAAATTGATGTGGCATTGACAATCTTAAAATTTTAAAAAGCATCTTGCGCTATCGGGGATATTTGAGAATATTTTTAATTTTTAATTTTTAATTTTAATTTTTAATTATACAGTATAATTTATTTTAAAATTTTAAAATTTTTATTATAAATTATACGACAAATTATAATTTATAAATTATTAATAATTTTAAACACTTTATTAATGATAACGTCAACTCAATTGTCACATCAATCACATAACAATTATATTTCGTACAGTAATATGTATGTGCTTATATAGGCCATTGGTGTAATCCACGAAGCAGAGACTTTTGCTTTGGTTTTGCAACTGAGTTTAAGCTGGATTAAAATTAGAATTTTATTTTTTAATTTAAAATTTAAAAAGTTAAGAAATTTTATTTTTTTTATTTGTAACTTTTATTTGATTTGTTTTTAGAATTTTTTAACTTTTTTTATAATATTCTAATTTAATCTTTTATATATAAAATTATATAAATTTTAATCAAATAATTATAACTTAGTTCATTTAGATTGAAAGACAACTATGAAATTTCATATTGAGTTTATTTAATTTTTTTAATAGTTTAAAAATAATTATGTTTACAACTAAATAATTTTTTTAATTTTTTAACTTAAAATTAATTAAAACTAAAAAATTATTTTAAAACCAAATTACCAAACAAACTCATATCTATATGTATATACACGTAAGAGTAGATACAACTTTCTACATCCCTACAAAAAAGTTGGTAAGTACTTGATGCATTATTTTCTTTTAGAAAGTATTTGATGCTTAAATCACAAAATGGAGGTGCTATTAGGCGTTGCAAGAACAGATCTAGCAAGTATTTGGTAGTTTTAAACTATTTATGTGATATTTTTATTTAATATTTTAATAAAAAATTATATGTCAAGAGAATACTAATTTTTTATTGAATAGGTGAAATACAAAAAGTGATTTTTTTAATGTTAATTGAATAGTTTTATATCTTGAAAAATTCTACGTAGATAATATCATATTGTATTTTAAGGCTCTATATATGTGGCAACCAAAGCTTTTAAGTTTTTATTTTTTTGGCTAAAAACACAAAAATCCTACATGACCTGTTTGGAAAAAAAATAAAAAAATAAAAAAACTAAAAAATCATATCAAAATACTAATTCATAGAATATTCTATCCAAACTCTCATTACTAATCAATTACAATAATATTATTTATTTATAATTTATTTACTATCACTAATGACTATATATAATTGTTATTTTCAATTATATGAAAAGATAAAATTGTCCAATTTAAACAAAAAATTAAAAAATTAACTTCTTATCCAAATAACCAACTTTAAGAAAATAGCTTAAAAGCTATTTTATCAAGTAATCTATTTTAAATTAAATTTAACTTAATTTTTTGCTCAAAACACACACACACACACACACACACACACAACTAATATTTAAGTTAGTTGCTAATCATAGACCTAAAATTACCAAATAATGTCTCTCATAAACATGGACACGGCGTGTTCCAAACTCTTGAGAGTTGTATGATCATGTAGCATTTACTCCCAATAAGCTGTAATGTTGTTCGTCTCTAAAAAGTTCATTAAGTGCATGTTTGATATGCCTAAAATATTTGGCTGTTAAAAAGTTTAGTTTTCTCATACAAAAAGAAGAACAAAAAAATATTAGATTGTTTGGGATAATTTTTTTTAATAAATTTTTTATTTTTTATTAGAATGTCTAAAATGCTCTTATTTTTAATTTTTAAATTATAGTGTATAGAATATTAGTACGACTTTTTTTGTTTTTGTAAGTAGGATTGACTGTTTTAAGTAAGGGTATTATAATAATTTTATTTGAAAAAAACTTATGGTGTTTTGGTTATGTATTAACTTTTTTACTTAGATTAAGAGATAAAAGCCGACTTAAAAGCCATCCCAAACAGGTCCTACTTTTTTTTAAGAAAAAAAACCCAAACACACCAAATTTCTTTAAATAAAATAAACATAATAGTTTCAATTTAATTAAAAAGTTATCTCTAATTTCTAAAACAAAAAAAGTCATCAATCTTCAAACCCTATAGCTTAAATGCAAAATATAAGTATATTTTAGATATTTTAACAAAAAGAAAAAAAAGGTAGATTATTTGAGATGTTTTTTTTAGTAAATTTTTGTTTTTTATTGAAATATCTAAAATATTCTTATTTTTAATTTTTAAGTTGTAGTGTATAGAATATTAGTACTACTTTTTTTATTTTTCTGAGTAAGATTGACTGTTTTAAGTAAGAATTTTATAATAATTTTATTTGAAAAAAATTTAGGATGTTTGGGATATGTATTACCTTTTTTTTAAATTAAAAAATTAGAAAAACTTAGTTAATTTATTTTTAAAACTAAACAACGCAACTTAAAAACCGACTTAAAAGCCATCTCAAGCGGGCCCTAACTTTTTTTTTTAGGAAAAAAGGCCCAAACACACCAAAACGTTCCAAATTTTTTCGAATAAAATAATTATAATAGTCTCAATTTAATTAAAAAGTCAATCTCTACTTTTCAAAACAAAAAAAAAAGTCATCAGTTTTCAAACGCTATAGCTTAAATACAAAATATAAGTATATTTTAGATATTTTAACAAAAAGAAAAAAAAAACTACTTAAATAATTTATCTCAAATAATTTAATTTTTTTTCCTAAAATAATTAAATTTTTTAAAAATTATATTTTTTAAACACTCCAAACAAGAGCTTATAACTGTGCCACTTCCAAGAGTTTTAAAACATCATGTGACCATATCTCCAGAGCACCCAATAAAACAAAATGGGATGGCATTATACCTGGGACGTAAGGTTACGTGATGTGCCTTTTGGCGAACAACACGTTGTTGTGCTCTTAATTGAGATAATTCTCTAATATATTTTTATAATTTAATTTATTTATTATATAATATTTTGTCGAGTTTGCTATTTGTATACAAAATAAACTTGACTCCATAATCCATATATGTAATATGTGATTAAAAAATTCGTGTAATTATTTTTTCTTAAATTTATATTTATCATTTATTTATTTGTAAGTAAATATAATTTAATTAATTATATAGCTACAGCCTACAAATACTGAATAAACTTAATTTTTACATTAATAATAAACTCAATAAACACTATATAATAAACAAATTTAATAATAAAATATATTTCAAAACAATACCCATTAAAAACACAACAATGTACTGTATCTCAAACACATAACAACGCAAAGCACGCAACCAATTGTAGAAGACAAATAGAATTACAGTGTCTTCATACCTACTGTAGAAGACAAATACGAAAGAACCCTAAAACTAAATGTGTAACATGTGAAGAAGAAAAAGCAAAACGATAAGGTTTCCACCAAAGAAGTCACTAGTTTTCATGCACAATCTTCTTGAAGTGGGTTCTTTCCTTTCAAATCAAATAAGTAACATTGGGCTTTATACTTTTCAAAATGCATCCTATTATGGTATCGCTTTTTAGTATATATATAAAAAAATATGTTTGTAGATCACTATATATATATATATATATATATATATATATCAAAATATATGATTCTCATTACAAGTGTGCAAAATAAAAATAAATGAGAGTAGTGTTTAAGATTTCACATATAGGTGGTGCTTAATATTGCTGAAATTATGAACATATAGATTATAACTTGTAACAGAAGTTGTAAGTGTTTAATAAAAATTATAGTTTTTAATTAAAATAGAAAAAAAATAATTATTATAAATTGTAACAAAAATTGTAAGTGTTTGAACAAATTTATATCTTATAACTAAAATTAATAGTAAAAAATTAAAAATTATTAGTAATGACTTTTCTAAACATACCAACAACAAAACAAGAAAAGAAAGGGAAATAAGTTTCTTAGTTATTCATATCTATATAAAATCTACAAATATTGTTGTGAATTTCACAAACATTAAATAGTTGAGATGGGTTCTGTGTCTTTTTTTTTTTTTTTAATTTCTATTTTTTATTTTTAATATTTTAAATTTAAATTATTGATCATCAACTATTATTTTAAACTTATTATATTATCTTTAATTTACATTAGTATCACCCTCCTTAAGATTTATAGACTATTCTCAATATATACCCATTTTCATTCTATTCCTATATTTTTTCTTATTTTCTCTCCTCATCTCTAACCTAATAAAATAAAAAATGCGAGCCAAACACCGTATTCTCTCTCGTATTTCATCCTGCTCCACTCTATTACCAGCGCTAGCAAACAGCCCGCCCATTGGAAAGAATCCAAGGACAGAAAAATTAAGAATAATGCTATGATAATTATTAGACCAGCCCGGATGATTTCGAGATTCAAAAAAGAATTTATAATTATAATATGGGGTTCCAAATTTTTTAAAAATTAATTTAAAAATTAATTATAAAATTTAATTAGACAAAATATATTTGTAGTCAATTCTAATAAAATTTAATTTACAAAAAAAATTAAATAAATTATAATACCACTTAAGCATCAAGTTTTTAACTTATATATTATGAGCTTCTTAGTAATAAAATAATTTTCTTGTTCAATATTTTGATCAATACTTTAATTTTCATATATTCTATTTGTATTATTTAGCATCTTAAATAATTGAATTAATTTAAAATTATATAAAATTCTTAGTGACTTAAAATAATATTAAAATTAGTTTAACTTCAAAAAAATTGAACTATAAACAAGTAGGATATATTGATTTTGAGACAAAGAATATATAAATAATAGTAACTATTCAAATCCATCCGAGATCATCAAAATTTTATATGTTATCACATTACACTATATTTTAATATAATCATTATAGTATTATTAAAAATTTTATAGTGGTTTAGTGGAAAGTAAAGATAAAATTTGTCGTAATACTTTAATTCAATTTGGGTTATAGGTTTATATAAATTTTATAACTTTTTACATAAAATTTACACAAATATGTAGTCTAAATTAAATTGAGGTATTGCTACTTGTAAAAATTTCTCAAAGTAGAGACAAGGTGTGGATAATTGGTTAAAAAATATATAAATATTTATACAAAATATATTAATATTTGTAAAGGTAATAGGCTTATTTCTAAAAATGCATTAATATTAAGAAAAAGTTGATTTTTATTATTCTATTATTTACGGTACAATAAACAATAACTTTTTTGGTCAAAATAATGATCTTTTTCTTGTGTTCAGCTACCGTAGAAACCCCCGAATTTAGAGCTTATAATCTTTAGGCATTTCAATTCAATTCCAATAATACACTTCCCGACACATCGCCAGTAGAAAAAAGAAAAATTGCTTGAAGTTAACATGACCTTAAATTATAAAAGAAAATATTAACCACCGTCCCGATGGTGAATAATAAAAAAATATAAATATTTGTACAAAAAATATTAATATTTATAAAATAATAAACATTATTTTTAAAAATACATTAATATTTATAAAATAAAAAATTGGTAAACAGTGTAATTTATAAACAATTTACTGTTTTTCATTCAGTATAAGATTTTTTAACAAGAAAAATTTATCCTCATAAAAATCTTAACGCGCAAAGTTTTTTTGAAAAAAAAAATACACCTTCGAACAGATAAATTAATCAGTGCCTTTTCAAAAAATAAATAAAGAACGTATATAAATTTATCTGTATTTTATTGAAAGCACATATAAAGAGCACATATAAATTTATCTATGCATTTTTAAAATATGTATGAAGAACACATATAAATTTATCTGTCTTTTATTGAAATCAGATATAAAGAGCACATATAAAGAACACGTGTAAAGAATACAGATAAATCTATATTTCTTATTGAAAGTGCGTATAAAAAATATAAATAAATTTATCTATTTGCATTATCTGTTATAATATATAAACATAAACAGATAGATTTATCTGTTATGTATAAATAAGCAGACAGATAAATTTATCTGTTTGCATATTAAATAAATGAATTTATTTATTTACATAATATTTTCAAAAAAAATTTATGCAATTAAATTTTATGCATTAAAATTTTTATTTATTATCCTTATACATTAAAACTTATTCTTTTAAATTTTTCCTTTAAAAAATATGCCCCTATTAAACTACTAATTACCGCCCAATTATAAAATATCATCATCATTGGATACTCATCAGTCGTGCGCTCTCTGGTTGTGGACAAGAAGCATCTTTCCAATATCATAATGAAGCTACATGTCCGCCCACCAGATTCTACATTCAAAAATAAATAAATAAATAAATAAATAAGGCTATGTTTGAAATAGTTACTTATTTTTTTTATTTTATATAATTTATTTGACTTATTTTTATTTTTAATAAAAAAATTTCATTATTTAATAAAATTATAATATTTTCAATTCCTCTCATTGTGCCGATCGGAAAATTATTTTTTTACCAAAATATAAAAAAAATTCAAAATAAAAAAGATAAACCCAAATAAGCCAAAAAATTAAATTTTATTTTACTTATTCTCATTTTTGGTAAACTATTTTTTTTATCTTTTAATCAAATTTTTTTACTTTTTTAATTCATCTCGTTGGGACAATTCAAAAAGATATAATATTTTAATCAAAAAATAAAAAAATTCAGAAAACCAAAATAAGCAAAAAATAAAAATATTATCCCTGGCCTAAGTTAATTCACAATCCAATGCAGTGCATAGGAGATACATTGATATTTGAATAAATTATATTAACATTTATAGAAATAATAAGCCACACTTTTAAAAATGTATTTATATTAAATGTTTTCCTCATTTGAGATTAACACAAATAAAAAAAATTTATCTATAACGGCAATACGGTTATTTATGTCATTTTTAAAAAAAAATTATATTTTAATTAAAAAACTTATTTTTTTAAATTATTTTAATAAATAAAATAAAAAGTATAATAATTTAATTAAATAATAAAAATTAATTAAAAAATAAACAAAATAAGATAAACACAAACAATTATCTCAAACGGATCCCAAATAAAGAAGTGACGACGGGGTTTGATCAATCTTGTCATCTTTTGTGATTGATTTTTCGTTTTTTTATACGATTTTTAATATATATATATATAGTTATTTTTTCAATAGTAAAACTAAACAAACATATTTTTTGAATTATTATCGTTATGAAAATTTTTAAAAGTAAGAAAAATAGTATAAAATAAAAATTGTTAAAATCATTTAAAGGCTTTTAAGTGATTATTTCATCTTATTGAATTGTTTAAATGTTTTTCTGAACAACAAAAAAAGTATATTATTCAAAAAGAATAGCAAAAGTATTGTTTAAAAATTTACTTCAAACTAGTTTATAACTTCTAAATTGTTCTAATCCCGGTATAATAAATAAATGAAAAATTTTAAAAATAAAAAATCTTGAGTTAAATCCTATTTAGAAGTCTCGTATTTCAAATAGTTCCAACTAAAGATTAGATCCAATAAGTCCTTTACAATATTTTTCATACCTAAAAATTACCTTTCAATCTTCCATAATAGTTTAACTTGCAAATTACATAGTCACCACCCCTATCCCCACTAGATCGTTGCTACCCCCGCTTATTATTTTCAAAGTCATGAAAATCTTAATCAAACTCTTAATTTTAATTTTTTTAATGTATTGAATAAGCTTTTATCTCATTTAGGGTGTCGATCGACTTCTCTATTCATCTCATTGATCAGACGCAAAATAATATTCAAAGCGTTTCGAAATAAAAAAATAACATAATTAATTGTTCGAAAAAATTAAATAAATAAAGTTAGATGGTGGTCAATGGAGTCCGGAGGCACCATGCGTGCGCGCCGTTGACCAAATTATAAACAGAGCCAAATTAATTTTATTTTTACAGTGTTTTGTAGGCAGGGTCAAATTATGACAATTATTTGATGTGGTCAGTGAATTACTTTTTGTAGTGTGTAAATGACTCAAAGTAGAAGAGTAAATTATTAACGAAACCAAACCCGAACTACTCGAGTATATAGTCCGAGTGACCGAACTACTCGAGTATATAGTCCAAGTGAATGGCGAAACTCGAGTGAATGGCATATAAATGATTTGGGTGAAGCGACTCGATGATTAAGTAACTCGGTAGTCGAGTCACTCAAAGAACTCAAAAAGCTCGAATTGATTCGAGTTTATCAAAAGTCATGCAGCTCAAAGAGGCAAATAACTCACTATGCCGAGTGGATTGAAGATACGCAAGAGGCGCAAGTGGCCAATGGTTAGATGGTTCAGTCTGTCCAAACATTTCGAACAAAGGTCGAGTAACTTGGACTAGAGTCACTCGAATAAGCTATCTGTCTCAAGTGAATGAAAGACACTTGTATTATGCAGCATTTAGAATACTCGAGGAAAAGTGGTGACCTGCTCGAGCCATAAAGATCCGAGCCACTGAGGTCGCTGTCTAGCATAAACTACTTACGGCATTCTATAGCACAAACTATGAAGTGTAACTCCAACTACAGACAAAGACATTTCGCAGTACAGACTGTGAAGCGCAGCACAAACTGGAAAGTATAGCATAAATTATGACAGTAGCTCTGACTACTTGACTATATTTTCATGACTTAGATCGTGATGACAGCATAAACTGTACTATTACCATGGCATAGGTCATGAAGACAGCACAGACTGTGTAGTTTTGACTACCTAATTATAATTGCATAGCACAGACTATGTGGCTCGGCACAGACTATGTGGCTCGGCACAGACTGAACAGTCAGGATACAGCATACCATACAAATTATAGATTCCTTTAAAAATCGAGAAACTGTCCTAAAGACAATGAAAACAATGGCAGTATAATCTTACACGGGACATTGAGAGACATGTGACTTGGTAGCTAAGGAAATGATTTATCGAACTACAGCACCCTCCCACTCATGTCACTCGAGTGACCCTCAAGTCACTTGACCCGGATGGATCGGGTACTTGACCTGAGCGGGTCGGGTATCCGCGGAGCATCTACTGGCCAATCTAATTGAGTTGGAGTAGAACACTATTTGGCCAATTTTCGGGATAGAGTCCATTGATTCTCCGAAATTACCTTTTATAATTTAATTATATCCTTTAGGGAGTCCTCCATATTAGAAAGAGCCAGGCGCATTGTTCATATTGCCATTACTTTATACTCGATTAGTCTTCTCCTTCATCCAACCTCTTTTCTCTCTATTTTGTGATTCTGATCACTTTGTATATTTTACCTCTCCATCGTTGTTTATTGTTTGTTTATTCCAATAGGACCTTATATAGTGTTTTGGTTTTAAGTAGTTGCAAATTCGTGTTGTGCTAATTAACCACGTCATCTCAATTTTGTAGTTTTGTTGATCTGTCTATTATTTTACTTGGTTTTGAGTGGTGAAGTTGCATAAGTAATAACTATAATTATATATTTTTTTGGTGTGTGTAACATGACCTGTTTGTCAAACTTGCAGAAAAGAGCTCTTCTAGTTTTGGTTAAGGAGAATTGCTATCATTGATTTCCCCTAAACTCCTCTTGAAAGAAAAAAAGAAGAGCCCAACGCAAAAAAAAGTTCAAATTATAAGGTAATTCTGGGGCGTTATCTAGGAGATGCTAGGTGGTATGGTATTTTAAATAAAAATAAAAATATTTGATACATTTTAAGTGAATTATTCTTATCTCTTACTTACTCAACAAGAACGAGTCAATATTATTGTGCCCGAAATATTTTTTATTATATCATTAAATGAGAGTACTACGTAGATAATATCACATAGCATGTATTTTAAGACTACCAAATAATTACACGTAAATAGAAGACAATGGCGTGGTTTTGAATAATTATTTATTTATTTATTTTATTTTATTCTAATTATTCTTAATTTTTTTTTATCAAAACCTGGATTTTTATAGTTTCTCCTATCAAAACAAAAAGTAAAAGATTTAAGTAAGAAATTGAAAAAATCTATAAAAGAAAAAGTTAGTAGGCCATTTTTTTTACTTGTTTTCGTTTTTAGTTAACGTTCTTTGTCTTTTTAAAAAAATTCTTTACTTTTTGGTTAAATTATACTAACCTCTCTCGAGGTTTTGACAAAAATATATACACCCCCGTAATTATATAACTATAGAATATACAATCTCGAGATCAAAAGTACTCCCAAACTCAACACTCACAACCTATGCTCTGAAATAAATCACATTTCTACGCTTAAGGGTTACTCCCGTGCTCTCGATATTTTTTTATCTCTCCTATATTTTTATCCTATTTGATTCAACTCTTCACATAAATAATTAAAATTATAGAGTCCAATTTATATATAACCTAAAAATTCTAGCCCCCATGTAATTATAAAACTCTACCGATATTAGATTTCTTATGAATTCATAACTCCAACTCAACCCAAATACATATAAATAAAATACTAATTACACGAATTGACAAAATGCAACACATACACTTAACAATAATTACAAATAATAATTCTGATTGTTCATTGAAAGGATCTGTTAAAACGAGGTAGCTTTTCCCTGTGATCCCACAATTCAAAATCTTTAGTTAACGTTTGGAATTTTTTTTGGAAAAAAAAAATCCAATGTAGCAAAAGAAATTTTTATTTGTGAGAAACTATCAAAAAAGAAACAAAAATAAAATAAAATAAAATAAGTGTCCTTTGTTGAGGGAGAAAGAGAGTTGGAAGCAAGAAAGTGTGGTGGGACCTAAACCTAATAGTCAGTTGGAAATGGAAGGCAGCATATAAGAATGGCTATACATTAGAAATTGAATTCAATTATGTTCACTCACTGTACCAGCTGGATAAATAAAGCGTATTTCCTTATTGCCCTGTTTAGGATAATTACTTATTTGTTTATTTTGTTTAGTTTATTTTTATTTTTAATAAATTTTTTTATTATTTAGTTGAACTATTATATTTTTCAACTTCTCTTATTGAGACAAGTTAAAAAAGTAAATGGTCTTGATTAAAATATAAAAAAAATTCACTAAATACAAAAATAAATAATATTAAACTTTACTTTTTTTCATCAAACTTTTCTATTTCTTTAATTCATCTTATCAAGAGATTCGAAAAAATAAAAATCTTTAATCAAAAGCGAAAACAAAATTCAAAGAAAACAACAATAAACAAAATTTTTACAATTAAGCTCAACCGGGGGTAAACTTAATTATATTGGTTTAGCATGTGAAACTTACCTTATATTTGACACTAAAGTTCATAGTTTTAAATTATATAAAAAATGTATTGTTTACCCACACCTTGTTAAGTTTGTAAATAAATTTTAATAGAAATCTCTGCTAAATTTATAATGGACAAGATTGTTAGTTCGTGTGAACAAAATAGTTCTAAGTCACACATTAGGTACTGTTTGGTAACGGTTATATTTTCTGTTTTCTGTTTTTATTCTTATTTTTTTCGTAAACTGTAAACGAAAATATATTTGGTAATTATTTTTATTTTCAAAAAAATATAAACAGTTTTCAAAATTTACAAAATTTTAAGAAACATAAAAAAGGTGTTTTCACTTGTTTTGTAAACAAATTTTGATTGGATTCATCCGTAACTTCCAACTACCACTTTTCAAACATTAATGTTACCAAACATGTTTTTGTTTTTATTTTTTTATAAACATAAACAAAAACATGTTTTTTATTTTTTGTAAACAAAAATAAAAAACTGTAAATATTACCAAACGAGCCCTAAGCATGTTGATTAATAAGTGTGAGTTGAGAACACATGAACATCGGATCATATATTTGCCAACACAAAATTTAGCTTATTGGCGACGCAAAATTATGTTGGCAAATCAATCTTTTTTGTCAAAACGAGCTGGCGACGCACTAATTTGTATCGGCAAATACTATTACCTACTCAAATAGACTTTACTGATGATTTTTGCTGCGTTGACAAATCTGTTTTTTGTTGTAGTGTCTGAAACGACACTAACCTCCTATCTGGTTTAGTTTTTACATCAAAAATATTCAATTGTCAAATCTCTGTTAAGTTTTAACAAAAAATGTTAATTTTATATTATATATATATATTAGTAGAGTAAAAGATGCCGTTGTGCTAACCGAACCTGATGAGGATATATACTTATGATTGGCACTACCCAACAGTTTAAGCTTTTGGATCAGGTAGTTGGTCCTAAGTGGTATCAGAGCCGAGGTCATAGTTTCGAATCTCCCGAGAGGCATCCATCTCTTGTGTGTGGGGTAGTAGAGTAAAAGATGTCGTTGTGCTAACCGAACCTGGTGAGGATATATACTTATGATTGGCTCTACCCAACAGCTTAAGCTTTTAGGTCAAGTGGTTAACTCTGATACCATTACTAGGTCCAGATATATTTTGGATCTTGTTAATCGTTAATCACACGTAAATAATATAATCAAATAAGATAAATTATACACAATACAAAATTTAATTTTATTAATTAGAGAACTTACAAACTTTGAAGGATGATGACAATAGGAGACGTTTACAGATAAAGATGGTAAACAAAAAAGGAAGAGAATATAGAAAGAGAAAGAAGTTGAGTCTGAGGAACAACTCTCCTCAGTGAATCAATTTATAAGCGGAGAGAAGGCTTCGGACATGAAAAACATTACATTTTACAAAAGGAATAAAAAATAATAATAATTACTTGACTACTGTTTACAAAAGACAAATTATCTTTCAGCGCTTTACTGTTCCTGTATAGTGATTTGTCGGAATACTGTAGTGGAATCCGAGATGAATAGTGAAACTGTTGGGAACTGTTGATCCACGAGTGGAGTTACAGTACAACTTTACACTGTTAAATTTGTCGGGGAATCATCATTGTTTAAGCACATTTGAAACTTTTAGACCTTCGTTGGAAGGTATGGCAGACAATATGCATCAACTTTATAAAAAGAGAGAATCTCTTTTAGGATTATTGATTGTATCTTTTGACTTAGATAATGGATATGAATCATTTAAGGATGGATATGACGGATGATAAAATATAAGTTTATGATATATAGAGAGTATTAAGATATCAAAAGACTTATCAAATAGTCATAAAGACTGAGTATCAAAATTAACACCAAAACAATCATACTCGTTAGATTGAGTACTGATGGGTTCAGAGAGTAAATCTCCTAAGAGATCATCAGATTCAAGTTGTGAATTGTGCTCTTTAAGAAGTGCTTTTTTCAAAGTATCTTTAAATAAAATCAAGGATGGATTTTTAGAAAGAACTTTGGATTTAATGGTAGAAATATTAAGATTGAGAAAATCAGAGGAATCAGAGGTCACAGATTTAGGAGATGAAGAAGAAGAAATTTTAGAAACATAAAAAGTTTTACGAGTTTCAAAATTATTATTTCCTTGAGCATTCTTTTGAGCAATTTTTGTCAAATAAAAATTTTTAAGAGTATCGGGATAACACTCTTTGGGGATTTTAAATTTATCCCACTAGCGAGAGGTAAATTCACGGAAGAGATAAGGAATTGAATTGGCAACAGAAATTGTGAACTTCCATTGGAGCAACTAAAAAAGTGAGAAATTTGCATAAAATTTGAGCAATAAGGGATATAAAGGATTGGTATATTTGACTTAATGCTCATAAGATTCTTCTAATGGAGATGGAAGAATATTGGGATGAACACCAAATTGTTCCCATCAAATGTGGATCCAATATGGTAGAGGAGATTCAAAATTGTTGCAAAATTTAATAAACCATGAATGTTTCATGGCATTATTTTGAAAATAAAAAAGATTATGAAAAACTTTTTGAAAAACATAAAAATTATAAGTTTTTGGGCGAATGGCATCATTTTTTAAAATTTTATTGAAATTGTCACCTCGACCCTATTCATTTTTAAAAATAATTTTTTGAATAACATATTTGAAATAATTAACGATTTTTCCGTCATCATTAATATTGTATTGTATTTTGACATATCCTATTTAAAATGGTTTCAAAATAAAGGCCATTTGGGGTTCCAGTTTCTGATAGAAAAAATCATTTAGGTGGAAGATATCTTCCGATTAATTAGGCAATTACCACATATTTCTCCTTATCACTTTTTGATCTCATCAATTGATAATTCTCTTCTTCAAGAGGGATAATGGGGAATAGGGTTTCATTAGGAATATAATACTATGCTTTTATGGTCTTTTGACAGATCCTGTGGAATTTTTGGAAAAATTACTCATTATATATTTTTCTTTGGACATCATAAAAATAGATGGATGTTTAGAATCCTGCAAAAATTCTCGAGTTAAGAAGTCAGGAAGGGAATTAGATTCACCTTTAACAAATTTTATATCAAAATCAAATATAGATAATATAGCTTGCCATTTAGCAAATATTTGTTTAAAATCAATATTTTTAACATCTTTTTGTAACACTTCTTTAACTGTTTTACAATGTATTTTTAGTAAAAAATTTTGATTTAATAGATTACTTTCAAATTTAGTAATACATAGAACCATAGAAAATATTTTTTTTTAATTGTAAAATAATTACTTTGGGCTGGTTTCCATACGCCACTTGTATATCGGATTAATTGTTCTTTACCTTGATATTTTTGTTTTAATATTTCTCCATAACTTATGTCGGAGGCGTCTGTTTCAACAATTTTAAAAACATTTAGAATAGGCCAACATAAACATGGGAGTTGTTTGGCATGTTGTTTCATTTTTTGGACAATTCTCATGTGTTGAATTATCCAAAGTGTTGAATTCTTTTTTAACCTTTGATATATTAATTTTGTATCTTTATGCATATTTTGATAAAATTCTTTAATGTAATTTAAACTTTCTAAAAAATTTTGTACTTGAGTTTTATTTAAAATTTCGTCTGGAAATTTATCTCCAAATTCTATAGATCTATCAATTGGAATTATTATACCTCTATAAATATTATGACCAAAAAATTTTATTTTAGTTTGAAATAATTTTATTTTTGGAGCGCTTAAAACTAATCCATTAGAATTGATAATATTATAAAATTTATGTAAATGTTTTATATGTTGAAATATTGATAAGAAAAATATTAAAATATCATCAATATAAACAATACAAAATTGAGAATAATTATTAAATATATCATTCATAATTCTTTGAAATTCTGAATAATTATTTTTTAAACCAAAAGGCATAACATTCCATTCATAGTATCCAAAGGGCACAGTGAATTCATTTTTTTATCTATCTTTTTCATCAATTTGTATTTGTCAAAATTCTGATTTCATATCAAATTTAGAAAATATTTTTACTTGATTTAAACGGTTTAATAAATTCTTTTTTTATTAGGGATTGGATATCTAATCCATTATAATACTTTATTTAAAAGTTTATAATTTATAACTAATTTTGTTGTTCTTCTTTCTAATTCAGCATTTTTATTTACATAAAAGACCGCAGACGACCATGGAGATTGACTTGGACGAATTAATTTTTTATTTAATAAATCTTGGATTTTTTTTTTACAATATTCTAATTGGGTTTGATTCATTTGGGAAGGTCTAGGTTTAGTTGGAATAAATCTTTCATTAAAATCGAGTTCATAAGGTAGTTGTACTATGTGTTGTTTACGATGCCAAAAGGCATGTGGTAAATTTGAACGTAAATCTTTTTCATACAAAATTTTAAATTCTTCTATTTTTTTTTGTGTATCAAATTTATTAATTTGTTCTATAATTTGAGTATAAGATAATTTTTCTTGTTAATAATGAATTTATTTTTGTTTAAAAATTAAATTAGTTTTTAATTCTTATAATATATGTGGTTGTGGGGAGAAAATAAATAAAAAATTAATTTCTTAATTTTTTAATAATTTTGTAGAGATACCTTCATAGGTTACTTTAAATGGAGCAATAATAGTTAAGAATGGAGTATCTAAAATCATATGTTGAGATAAATTTTGGACTAAGATAAATTCTGTTTGAAGGCATATGCCTTGATTATAAATGTAAGTATTCGATAATTTGTAATTTATTTTCATGGAACTGCCATCAACAGTATGCAAACTTTGTTTAGTTTTTTCAAAATATTTTGTAGGAATTAATCATTCTCTTATACAATTAAGATCAGTACCAGAGTCAACTAATGCAATTACTTCAATAATAAAATCTTTTTGGACAACTAAGTGGATTTTTATATACCATTTTTGAAACACAATTTGATTTAATGAAGGAAAATTAGATTAATTTATTGTTAAATTAAGATCAACAGGTTCTTGTATAATAATACTTTTATTTTTATTTTTTCTATTATGTATTATTTTTGTACTTTCTTGAGTACTATGGGATAGTTCATAAGAAAAATGCATTGGCTCTCGTTTTTCAATTTCTACGATTGAGATTCTTTCTTGTAACTTTTTAATATCTCGTTTTAATTGATTTAATTCTTGATACATGTCATTAATTGTAGATGTTTGTTTTGGTTGTTGTTCAAGACTTTTTAAAACATTTTTAAAATCAACTTTTGGTATAGTACGCTTTTCAAACTGTTGTGATCTAGCAAGAACTTGATCCATTTATTCAAGTATTATTTTAGATCTCATTTTTTGGTCATTAATTTGATTTAATGTATCTAAAATATCTTTTCAGATTTGGATAAGACATTAATTGATAAGCCATTCATATTTAATATTACTTGATAATAATCATTTCATGTTTGACATTTATTACAATATTGATTATTATTATATTCTTCAGAATCACTTGATGATGTTATTAAATATTGATTTAATTCTTCTAACTCTAAAGAATAATTAGAATTATCAGAATTATATTCAGATTGAGAATTTTCATATCACTTGGAGGATTGAAATTTAATAATAAATTACATAATTATTATTTTAATTCATCAGAATAATTTAATTAATTAATTTTTTATTTAGTATAACATTTATTTACAAAATGACCAATCTTGCTGCATTTTCAGCAAGATTTATTATTATTTGCTGATACTTGATTTGTCGATTTTTTATTTTTATTATATTTTTTATAATTTGATATTTTTTGATATTTAGTATTTTGTTTTTTATATGTTTTATACGGTTTATAAGGTCGATTATATTTTTTTTATTTGGGTTTATATTTATATTTAGACTTATATAGATTATATTTGTGTGATTTTCTTTTCTTACTCTTTTTTTCTCCATTAAGAGGAGATTTAGTAGTATTATATCCAAATTGATAACAAAATTAATCAAGTTCTGTTTTTCCTAATCGTTTTTCTTTTTTTAATTAATTTTTTTTAATTTTATGTCATTACATAATACTAATCATTCTGTACATATTTTTTATATTAGTTCTCCAGAAGTATATTGATGATAAGATATTAAGCCTTAATTTTTGTTGCTAATACGAGTTTTTATTTTTTCAGCAAATAATGTAGGAAGGCGAGCAATAAATCGCTCTTTTCAAAAATCTTGGTTAGCATCATTACGTTGATATAACTTAAATAAAAAAATATTTTTATACTATCTAAAATGGGTTAAGGTAGGGTATCTTAAATTGATTAATAATTCATTACCTCTTTCAAGGATAATTTTTGTATTTTCAACAAAATATTAAATTATTTATGTAATAAGGGTTGTAATAATATCACTTACTGGAAGACCATTTTCTTCAATAGTCAGACCATTTTTATTTCTTTTTACTGATGTTAAAATTTTTAATTTTTGTTCCTCACTTAAATAATTATTCCACCAACCTTTAAGTTGGCCAAAAAATCATGCTATTAATAATTCACCTACGGATGCATCATCATTAGAGGGATTATGAGATAATGCCGCATTAGCAGTCATCATCATATGTTGTCTCATTTCAATTATTTGATAATCCGTTTTACCATCAAGATTCCATTCCATTAAAATTGTTCCATTACAAGCTAAAGAATAAAATTTTTCTTCAATTTGTAAATCAATAGGTGTTGGTTTTGAATAATAATTTTTTATATGAGGTTTTGGAGTTATATATGTTTCTTGAATTTGATTAGGTATTTTTGAAATTGTGAATATAAATTTTGTAATTCTTTTTCTTCGTCATATTTTAGAACATATATGAATTTATTATCTTCTTTTATAGGAGTAGATGTTGAAGCTTGTGTTTTTTAGAATTATAATGATTTTTGTAACTGTTCAATAAATTCTTGTGAATAATTTTGTAATTTATATTTAGGTATAGGTAAAGGTTTAATTATGGAGGGTATAGATGTAGATATATTATTTAGGAAAGTTGGAGTAAGAGCTCCAACATCTAGAATTTTTACTAAATGATAAATAATATCTAATTTAGTATGTAATTTATTAGTGACTTGAGGAGAATTTTTTATAACTTGAAGAGAAGTTTCAATACGATTACCTTGTTCTCCGAGGGTTTGGAGATAAGTATTTAAATAATTTAAACAATTTAAACTGACGGGAAAAATTTTGATCAGATTCAGTATAAGATCATGCAGTTATACCAGAATTTAAGATAATAATTTTACTTAGAGGATGTATGGAGTGATATTCATTACCATCACAGGTAGACTATTTCTTTTCAAATGTATTTATGGATTGAGTTAATAATTCTTGAGGAATAATAATATGATGTTGGAGGCAATAAATATTATAATACCATGGAAAGAATCGAATATTAATTTGTGATTCATGTAAAAATTTAATATATTCACTTTTAATTTGTTTTTCTTGTTCAATAGTATTATTATGTATAAAATATTTCCTATTATATTTATTATAAGATTCTAAATATTCTTTATCTATTTCTTTAATATTTAATTCGTATGGTGGTGGATGTAATGATGATGTTGTTTGGTGTGATGATGATGATGAGTTTAGCGGAGTGGAGTTTTGAGAGAATACGTATATATGTGAGATATGAGAAGTAGGTGAAATTAAAGATAATGTATTGATATTTAAAGCTGTTAAATCTATATCTATATCTTCTTCTTGATCCTAATTAAAATTATTACGATAAATTAGTTGAGGAATTTGATCTTTTATTTGGATACCAGATAAAGAATAATTTCTAAAAGATTAATTTTTCAAAGATTAACTCGGTGTATAATAATGTGGTGATTTTAATGATTTGGTTGATCTTAATGACTGAGTTCTTAATAATTGTAATGGTATTTCATAACTCCGTATTTCAGACCGTTGTATAGATTCAGACCTACGAGAGGAAAATTAAAATAGTACAAATCCATCAGAAAACTCAATAATGGAATCTGGATTTGTTTTTGTTCGAGTTAATTGAGGAGGCATAATTTGATACATGTGCCAACTATTATTATTTTATTCATCAGCTTCATCAATTTCATGCTATTTAATTACTTTTAGTGTAATTACTTGTGATTTATTAAGATTAAATTGGAACATTATTGTAAATTCATGTGGACTTGTTATACCTTTAAACATTTGGGCTGATATTGTCATAACTTTTAGATAAATTCTATATGTTATTTGTAAATTTAAGGATAAAATATCCACATTATATCTTTTAGTTTGAACTTGTAATGTTAATATTTTTAATATTGTAGGATCATGGAGTGATGTTTTAAAATTAGAAAAGTAATCAAAATAAACAGGATTATGTACTAGACCAGTTTTAATAGTACCTAATAATGCATCAGAATAAGAATTATGACGTAAATCTACTAAAGAACAAATAACATATTTATTAAAATTTAAATGAGTCATAGGTTTTATTCCTACTTGTACTAATCCTAAATGTAAAAAATTAAATTCTTTTTGTTGAAAATTTTTAATTAGATTAGGATCTAATAATTGAAAAGCTTGATATTGATTAGTAACTGGTAAAATTTGTTCAACAGTTTTAATTTTATAAGTTTTTTTTAATTCAAATTTTTTATCATAAAATTCATTTATATTATTTTTTGGCATGGACCAATTTTTAAATATTTTTTTCATATTTTCTACATCAATTTTACTTTGATTAACTATTTGTGGAGATCTAGATGAACTTTCATCAGAGAATATATGTGAGAATGATTTGATAATCTTAGCCATATTATGTGAGCTAATTATGCAATGCAATCAGTCAATATGACAAGTATACTTCGGCCTTACAGACACCCACGGAGACTTACTCACCACTGCTCCAAACGTTTTGCCTTTCGTAATTTTCTCGAAGTATGACGAGATACTACTGTGTGCGCACGCGCGCGCACACACACACATATATATAGCAAACCAAACCACCATCACCATGCCAAACGCCGACGCCACCCTCAGCTCAACATCGCTGAGACCGACGCCAGAGCTGCTGCCGCCATCCACGATTGTCGCCACAGTTGGCAACTTCCTGACTACCGTTCGCCGCCAACACTATCGTTTTTCCTCTCTCTTTCTCAATAATATATTTCTCTCTTCTCCACCACAGTCACGATATATTGATTTTGTCAGAATAATTTATCGACGATCGAAGCCATTCATTAGCGGCGTTAGGTCATCAATAGGATAATGAAGGCTGATGATAACGTGTACGATGATAGCAGTGTGCATACAAATAACAAGAATAATAATAATAATTTAAGGGTGACAATTACTGTGTTTATTCGGGTTCAGGTTTATCGAGATAGTTTTTTGACGATCAGAACCGTTCATCAGCATCATTAAGCCGTTGAAAAGGTAGTAAACATTAGCGATATAGAAATAATAACGTGCACAGTGGTGGCTGTGTGCATGCAAACCATGAACATAAAATTCTAGTAAAGGTAGTAACGGCTGGATGTGTTTGTGGTGGTTCAGACAATTCTAGGGTGGTCGACAGTGGATCTAGAGATGGCAGTGGTCTCCAGTGGTGGTTGTGGTGGCGCTATGGTGGCTGTGGTCGAGAAAAGAGAAATGGGAGAGAGGTATATATATTACCGAGAGAGAGAAAGGGGAAAAACGATGGTGTTGGCGGCGAACAGCGGCTTGAAAGTCGCCAACGGTGGCGACGGTCGTGGATGGCTACGTCAGGTGACAGCGGTGGTGGCTCTGGCATCGAGGTCAGCAATGTTGAGCAGAGGGTGGCATCGGCGTTTGGTTTGCTCTATGTGTATATTTTGTATATATAAAAAATATGTATATGTATTATGTATATATAATATAAAATTAACGTTTTCGTTAAAACTTAATAGAGATTTGACGGTTGGATGTTTTTTATATAAAAACTAAATTAGATGGGAGGTTAGTGTCGTTTCAGAAACTATCCGAGTATTTCTGTTTTTGTCAGAAATTTTAAAAGAGATCAGTGTAATTTACTTTTACTTTTTTTTATTGAGACATATCCAAAAAAAATTGATTAAATAATAATAATAATAATAATAATAATGATGATAATAATAATAATAATAATAATACTAAAATTTGGTAATAATAATGATAATGACGATTAAGTTGAAAGAAGTTGGTTGTGAGTGCTTTTTTTTTTTTTTTGCACTCACTGTCCACAAGCATATAAAAGATATTATCCCTCTTATATAATGATGAGATGTTGAGGTATATAAGAGATTCGAAAAATTTAAAAATTAAATTAATTTAATCTTTGTAAATTGAATTGATATGATTTTTATAAATAATTAATTTTATTTTGGATCTCAAAAAAGACAAATCGATAATATTAGTTCAACTCATCGATTAATTTAGAATTAACCAGAATCAACTCGAAAATTGAATTATATTGACCAAATTAATATATATATATATATATATATAAGCAAAAAATTTAACTATTAAATTACATATATAATTATTGTGAGATTCATATAGGAAAAGATTTTTTTCTAGCTTTATAAATAACGAAAAAAAAGTCATTAAATTATATAATTATTATTAATTGTTATTTATTTGTTATATGTCATTTATTTTTGTAAATTTTTTGTTAGATATTTATTATTTATTTTACTAAATAAATTATGAAATAATTATTCTAAAGCATTTATTTCATATTTTATTATATTGTATGTGTGTTACTTTTTATTTGTTATACATAGTAAAACAGTAATTTTTAAAACTAATACGTCATTAATTTTTTTTTATGCGCACAAAGTAATTTTTAAAATCAATAGAACTATGATTCTAAATCGAATTAATCTGATTTTTATTAGTTTAGTTTGGTTTGATTTCACAAAATAATTAGATTAATTTTAAGTTTAAAAAATTAAAACTAATTAAAATTAATTTAATTTTAAATTTAATATAAAATCGAACTAAATCCATCTATATGCATCCTAATTAGATGTTAACCTTTTAATTTTTGTTGGTTTTGACTAGTCTCCAGGTTTACATTTTAACTGGACAAAACAGCCCTTCAAAAATGGCGGCGTTTTATGTGAAATGAAATCAAGTGGGCTACGGTTATTACGAGATTGCCATTTGCCATGCTCGGCCAACATTTACAAAATCTTTACTCCCTCCCTCTCTATTTGGCATCGTTTGGATTTTGGACTAATAAATTATTTTATTATTTTATTTATTTATTTTCATATTTTGCATTTTTTATTTATTTTTAATAAGTTATATTTGACTGTTTGGGTAAGTTAATCCTCGCTTGGCAACTTAGCATTAAGTTTTTTACTTAAAGCCATTTTAAACTAAATAAACAAAATAGTTTTGATAAGCCGTAAGGGTATTTTTAAACCAAAAAATAATAAGCTAAAAAACTTAATTTAAAGTAGCTTTAAACCCAAAAACAAAAAGCTTGATTTAAAATTATAAGCAAAATTATTTTGATTAGATTTTTGTGTTTTGTGAATTTATTTATTATTTGATTAAAATTTTTATTTTGTTAACCATTTTGATGAGATGAATCAAGAAAATTTTAAAAATTTAATCTAAAAATACAAAATTCACTAAAAAAATAAGCAACAAAAAAAAATTTCACAGTTCATTATAGTATTTCACTACTTGAATCCAAAAGCAATAACAAATCCAAAAAATAATAGAATTTCACTGTTCATTATACACATCTATTTTTTATAAAAATTATATTACAAAATTTACTCGTTAAAAATATATTTTTAAAAAATTATAATAATTTTAAGCCAACTTTTTTATCTATTAGCTTAATGTTACTTTAAACTGTGTTTTTTGATTTATTACTTTTTGACTTAAAGTCAATTTTATGGTTTACCGAACGAATTTTTTACTTATTTAACTTAAAATAATTTTAAGCAAAAAGACATAATTTAAAGCTAAGTTTCCAAACAAGGACTAACTTACCCAAACGGTCAAACATAACTTATTAAAAATAAATAAAAATTTCTAAATATAAAAATAAATTTATAAATTTATAAAATAATAAAATAATTTATTATTTCAAAATCCAAACGGAGCCAAATAGAAAGAGAGTAAAGATTTTTGTAAATGTTTGGCCGAGCATGGCAAATGGCAATCTGGTAATTACCGAAGCCCACTTTGCTTTCATTTCACATAAAACGCCACCGTTTTTGGAGGACTGTTTTGTCCAGTTTAAATGTAAACTGGAGACGAGCTAAACCCAAGCTAAACGCTTCTTTTTTCCCTTCTTGCTAGAGTTGATTTGGTAACTGAATAGTTATATATATATATATGTTGGAATCTGTGAATTTCATTAGCCATTGAAATTCAGTTTTCAATAATTGGACCAATTACAATTGAATTGATCATTCAAGTGCAATTGAAGCCTGGAAACCAACAGCCATAAGTGGTTATTGATTTCCAGGGATGAACCCTCCATAATAAAAGATTCAGATGTTTCTTTCTTCACTCAAAGAAGATGAAGAGACAGAGCCAGGTGCTCTGTCGGCATTCTTCTCTTAGAGAAGAGGAAGAGACAGAGCTGGGAGCTCTGAGGTCTCAGAAGAGGAAGAGGAAGAGACAGAGAATAGGAAGAGACACAGCCTGGAATTCAATTGCCATAAGTGTCAATTGAATTCTTTGTGGCTATTCAATTCTCTGGGACTCTTCTCCTCCTTCTATAGAGGCTATATAAAAGTTTGTCTCCCTCTGAAAAAAATATACACAGAACTGTTGAGAACAAAGGCAAGACAAAAGACAGAACTCTTCAGCACAGAATAGAGGTTACCGAGAGACAGAAGGTGAAAAAACTGAGATACAATCATCGGTTACGGAGCAAGCCGCAAGAGAGAGAAAGACAGACGAAGAGCGTTCGTAGCCGATCCTTG